>KV751379.1:2387909-2407598 GCA_001698575.1 Mola mola | reverse complement strand
AAACCATGCACTGTGGGGCACAGTGGGACGCAGACGGTGGGGCACGAGGAGTTGGAAGATGACTCCGTCATTCCCTGGGGACTGCCAATGACAGAAAAGTAGTCTATTGCGGCTAGCGAGGCTTGCCCACTGGGAGTAGAGGGCCTTGGTCTCCGGGTCCAGAGCCGACACCTCCGTCCGTCAGGGAGGCATGGTCAGTACGCAGCAGTAACCACCAACCATAGAGGTATTGACTGAGGTGGCGAAGACTGGAGACGACTTATGGCAGTTCCCGCCGGATGAAGCAGTATTTCCTCTCTGGTCGAGTGAAGGAGCGGCTGAAGTAGGCCACGACCTGCTCTCCTTGATCCCCCTCTTAGGACAGAACTGCCTCAAGACCTTCACCGCTAGCATCAGTGTCAATGATGAAAGGACGCTGAGGGTCAGGATACGCCAGCACAGGAGCCCTGACAAGGGCTGACAGGAGCTGTAGAAATGCCTGGATGCAGTCCTCACTCCACTTGAAAACCTGCCCCTTCTGGGTCAGCTGATGCAAGGGACTGGCAATGGTGGCAAAATCTCTGATGCAACGTCGATAGTAAGATGTCAGACCCAGAAAACTCTGCAGCTCTCTGATGTTCTGTGGTATCTGCCAGTTTCTCGTTGCTGCAGCTCGGCTGGATCAGTAGACACCCCTGCGGCACTAACCACGTGACCCAGGAATGCAGTCTATTCGCAGAATATGTGGCTGTTTTTCGGGTGGCGTCGGAGGCTTGCCCAGCAGATGGCTTGGAACACATCCCGCAGGTTGTCCAGAGCACCCTCGAAACTGGAAGCATGAACCAGGAGATCGTCCAAGTGCAAAACGTAGCTAGTCCGGGGAATATCAGCCGAGACCTTCTCCATCAGGCTCTTGAAGGTGGCTGGTGCGATGCATAGGTGTAACGGCAGCACCCTAAACTTCCATAATCCATGGCCAATGGTGAATGTAATCTTAGGCCGTGCCTTTTGGAGCCAATTCCACCTGCCAGTAAACGCTGCGGAGGTCGAGGGAGCTGAACCAGCTGGAACCAGCAATGCAGTCGACGTCATCCATCCTGGGCAGTGGGTAGGGGTACTCACGGGTGACAGCATTAATGCTGGCGGGAATAAACACAAGGCTGCCACTAGAGGTCTTTCTTCCTCACCATGACCACAGGGGACGGCCAGGGGCTGGAAGATTGCTCAATGACAACTGCTGCTGCCATCTCTTGGATCTTCTTCTCAGCTGCAGCCAGCTTGGCGAATGGCATGTGTCGGGCGGAGTCTGATCAGCATGGGGTCCCCAGTGTTGATGTGGAGCTGCACCAGATTGGTGCAGATGAAGTCCTCATCGCTGGCAGCAAAAATGTCAGCAAACCTGTCTTGGAGCTCTCCCACAGCACGCAACAATATTTTTTGTTTATGCTTTTCCTTATTAAATATGAGTTTTTAAGTGTTTTGCTGATCATCACATTCTGCCTCTGGATTTCCATCGAAAGACACAGCCAGGGTATGATAGAGTACAAAGGTTGAATTCAGATGGAGAGCTTGACTTTTATTATGAATGCAGGGATGGAGAATTGAGTGCTTCACTAGGAACATCTTTTTTTAATTGTCATTTTGCACACAGGCAAATGTCTCTCAAGGAAGTTACACAGGCAAAGAGACATTAACTGCACAAGCCACTCAACTCACGATGCAGAAAATGTTAAAAAAAAAACAAAAAAAAAAAACAAAGCAACAAAAATCACCTGAAAAATGTGAAACGGAACACCAATTTAAATTACTGTACACAGAAAACAGTAGAACAACTTAGAGCACATCACAACGCAGTTTTTGTCTGACTTTAATCCCAAAAACGCGGGAAGTCCAAGGCATGATGGTTAAACACCACCCACCTATCCCCCAACTAGTTTTGATAGTTGCATCTGATTTACCGTATCTGTGTTTATGAATGACAAAAATTTCTCTCAGACTTTAGCAGTTAAAATATTGAGATACGTATAATATTTAGGTGCTTTAATTCTCATGAGGGATATACTTGGTTTATGTTTTAATTAAAGATTGGTGTCTTAATTATCCGTCAGAATTCCTTCACAGTCATAAAATCCCTGCAGACAGAGATCCCTCATGTGGCTGCTCAACCTGAGAGGTCATTGCATGTTACAGTGGGTGGTATTTGGGGCAAATACAATGAGTTAATTTGGTTTCAGATTTAATGAAATTGCTCTGTTTAATGTAAGGGCCGTCTAAATGGTCAGGCTGGATATCATCTATGGGAGTGATGCGATGGCATAAATCAGATGTGAAGAAGTTTCCCTCCTCGTTTCCAGAAACAAGAGCCACTTTTTGATGTTAATTTGTCACATTGCCGTGTGCACAGACGTCCCGAGGGAAAATGATAGCAGGCCTCCCCTCTAATCACAGCCCTCTACTGTTCTCCAGCCAGCCCATTTAATAAATCACTTGGGGAAAAATATTACATCTCAGGGGTACCTTTAGTCAGGAAACCCTCCCCTGGAGTTCCAGCAGGGTCACGTTCGAACAAGAGCTGGGGAAATTAGCATTTTTTTTTGTCTTTACTAAGACATTTCTTTACAGGGAACAAGACAGGGCTTCTTCAAATGACTCCCTCTAATGATACTCCAGGGTACACTGTGGTGTTACCGTCTCCGTTAAGGGACAGCTCTATTCTACTTTCAGTTTCTGTTGTTTTTTTTGTTTTTTTTCCTCAGTCATTTGTTAGACACTGTGACAGCCTGTACGTGCTCTTGGAATGTAGACACCTTAACTTCTCCAAACATCCCGAGGCTTATTAACGCCAGTTCAGTGTACTTAACAAGCAGAGGCTTCAAATGCAATCAGTACAGGTAATCCATTACTGTTATCGAGAGGAACCACAGCCTACTCATGAAAACTGACATCACAACATGAGTAAGAGATTCCATAGTTTCACAGTTTAAAACCCTGCAGGAATCAACATGGATCACTTTACTGTTCCTTCCTAACTTTCCAAAATAACTTTCAAGCAATACCTAATCCTTTCAGTTTATTTTAATACCCTGCTCCTGTCAGTCATCTTCCAGTCACATCAGTAGGCAAAACTCTGCTCTCAAATGTACACTTTATTGCTTAATTATACATTTTGGCCCGATGTCTCAATGAGTACTGAGTGACTTACTACTCATAAGACATGAGGGTGATATTATGAATCAGGACTGGGCCTTTTGAAGAGGATAAAAAACAAAACAGAAATACAGGTTGCTCCATCAGTAGAACTGTCTTGACAACAATGATCAAAAACCCTGAAGGTGTGTCTCTAACTCACACCCAACAGCACATCATGGGTTTTGCTCCATAGTGAGGTGCTTTGAGTTTACAGCAAGTATGAGGTAGATTTGCACATGGCTATCATTAATACATAATGGATGTCAGCACAACAGCTCAGATTATGACTTAAAGTTCATTAAACATTAAAGTAAAAAAGATGTGTCTCAAACCTTGTGTTTCACAGCGTTCATCCTGCATGTTTGACACATATCTACTATACTCCTGGTTCATATGAATGGCTCATCACCAGGTGAGCCAGTTATTTACATTAGGTTTGTTAGACACTGGTGGTAAAATATGACCTCATTGGGCTGTCTGCTGGTTTCACGCTATGACTTGCATTTTAAACTTTGTCTTCAACTTACTTCCAAAAATGGGAACAAAAGCAAAACTGTTGCAGTTATGTTTTTGCTGAATGTATATCACGCATCTGTTAAAATGCCTCATGGACCATCTTGATCCAGCCAACAACATCTAAAGAAAGTACCGATTTCAAAAATCATCAATGAAAGGAGCAATAATGTTAAAGCTCCAGCCATTGATTTTAAATGTCTTTGATATATTTCTACCCTCATTTAGGTTGTGAGGATCTATGAATCCATCTCTACACACCACTCTGGCCCTCGCTTGCAGCCATAGCAACTTTTTATCTTGTCTACTATGCCCTGCACAATGGCAAGTTCTATCATTAGAATTAT
The DNA here is from genome assembly GCA_001698575.1 of Mola mola. Classification (NCBI taxonomy): domain Eukaryota; kingdom Metazoa; phylum Chordata; class Actinopteri; order Tetraodontiformes; family Molidae; genus Mola; species Mola mola. The sequence continues at coordinate 2,403,570 of KV751379.1, read as the reverse complement.
CCAGACATGGATTCCCAGGAAGAAGAGTAAAAGTTACTTCTCTCAAGGTTGACTAAAGGTTGATGCATCAGAGTGGTAAGTATCGTTTACACTAACAGCCTCAGCCCCGCAAGTTATCAAGGTTGGTTCCCTTGGTTTTCTCTGTAGAAGTTGTTTTGTGGAGACTGTCATTGGTGGACTGAAGAACGAAAGCAGATCCTAATCCACGGAACTGAATATTTACAGTATTTTGGTCATATTTAAACACACACACACACACACACACACACACACACACACACACACACACACATACAAACCACATGGACAAATTAGCAAGGTCAAAAAGATGGTTTTGCTGAATTTATTGATTCCAATAATGTTTGCTGTACACAATAGGACATGAAGGCCTGATGGAGAATCTTGCTCTTTCACCTCACATGACAAGTTACATCTGAAGCTAAGAAGAAGGCTGTGTCTACTCCTTTTAGGATTAGGATTCCCTATTTAGAGCATTATCTAGTTTGTTCATTCACAAAATAATAACAAAACACTTTCAGGCACTACTCAATCATTTTTTTTGGCATATTATTGCTGTCACACAAAACATACCAAACATCGCTTGCTTAGATTTGTGATGTTTAATGTTCAATTACTTACATCACCAAGAAAGTACCAGAAACAAAGACCCTATTGCCGCTTCCATCTATGAATCTTTCCTTTCATGTTTTGCACATATAAAAGACTCTAATATGACCTGCCTTTTTTCTGAAAATGTAATTACTTCAATGGCGGAGAAATAATCGACTTCTCTCAAATGTAATTTAATACAACAAAAAAAGAAAAATTGCAAATGAGCTGAGCACTGAATGATTGGCAAGGGTTGAACTCACCATGAGCCCTACCAGAGAGGTTTCCATAAAGGTTGAATGCTTTCAGCTGGTCTGCTGGAAACTGATATTGTTACCATGAATGTACTCTTAACGACAGCTCTGCCTCCTTCACATGCACATGTATGGAAAGGGGCTTTAGACAAGATCACAATTAATTTCCTCCTCTGTTAAACTCAGGAAATGAACCAAAACATTAGCAAATTGTAAAAAAAAAACACAAACAGAAGGCACATTCAGTCACAATTTTGACATTTATAAACAGGAAGAATTCCTAGAATATTACCAGGTGTTGGATACAGACCTCTCCATCCCTTTTCAAGTCCCATATTCACAATGTAAAGCAGTTTGCTGGCTAATTAGAGCGGGGGGCTCCAACACAAATGACTCGGGTAAGGAAACACGTTGCCATGACAAATTCTTTAATTAAAGGTCTGCTTTGTCAGTATGTCAGCAACATTTTTCAACTTTTATAACTGAAAGGTTTTGTGATGCTGCTTTTAGCCACTTCCCACATCGTGGTGGTCAAAAATGCTGGCAGGTGGGAATGAGGGGTGTATTTGTGTGTGAGCAGGGGGGAGGTTGGGCTTAGAATGAAGCCAGAAAGCAAAGTTCCAGGCCAAACAATTTACCCAGTCATTTTGTATTGACCGTCAACCTCTTGTGGACACATTACAACCATTTTTGAGTTAGCAGGGAGCCCTCACATCTTTTTAAGTCAAACCGATATTTGCTTTGAACCAACTGGTTCTCATAATGCATAGCTTGAACATTGTTTGGACTTGATATGCAATAAAAAGCATTTTAAAAGAGGCTAATTGAGAGGCAGCAAACATGAGCGTGACTATATTTGGTAAGTAAGCAGCAAGGCTACAAACTGTCTCTACCAGGCTGCTTTAACTTTGAGTAATTGACAGCACAGATTCCCACACCCCCACAGAGCCAGGCTGCTGGCCACAATTCAACACGGAACATGCTCATTAAAACACAAGTTTGGAAAGAATGCTCTGCTGTGAACATTTTTACATTGTTAGTATTATTAGCATAAAGATTTCGTGTACATCTAGTGTGAGTTTGATAAAAGGTTTCATCAAAGAAAACCGTTAGATAAAAAGAGCACACCACTCTCAGTTTTGTATGGAAACTACTGTACAGGGCTAAAGCCCTATAGCAATTAATCAAGCAAAGTATCGTCAAAAGCAGGGTGTAATAAGTTGGGGTTAAGACCCAAGATCAAATGTCAGTACCAGCATGTAAAGATCACTGATTAACACAATATGCCTTGTTGTTTTTAAACGTTATCAAAAGTGACAATTGTTGTGTTTTCGGTATTATTTATTGATGCATATGTATGGATTTCATTTAAACTGTGTTTAGTGATCGCACCCATGTTCCTGTTCAACATAGACACATAGATAGTCTAATACAATCCAAAGTGTGAGAGTTTGGCAGACTGTTAGATAAATCATGCTAATCATGTTAGTCCAGATGCTTACTTAGCTCGTGTTAACTGAATTTGAGACTGGAAAAGCCTCCACCTTCATGTAGCGCTATATTTCTTTTTATACGTCGACGCAGCAATAGAAAAAGACTAATGGATTGGGGGGGAAAAAAAAAATGTTGCTTAAGCTTAACAGAATGAGTCTTTTGATAGGCTTGAGCACTGCTGTTATGTTCCCTCAGGTATGCATCACTCTGTCTGCCCTGGGCAAACAAGTACAAGCTCCAGCCACTCAGGAAGCACCTAAACTGCCACATAAATGTTCCTTAAATTTATCTTCACAAATGTCAAAGTTTGTATTTTTAGGTGTGAGTATTAGTGGCACATTGACAGTTTAATTTCTGTGCATGTGTGCATGTGTGCATGTGTGTAAAGAGCAAGACAGGGAGAAGAAATGGGACCCTCCACTTTCTACTGACAACCATGCCACAAGCATGAGTCAGTTGCTGTGGTGCCGTGAAATGAAGAAAGTTTGACAAGGGTAGCATACATTTTTAAACCACATATTGGCATTGCCTCAAAGGTAGTACCTCCCAATGCCCTCCCCTTCAGCTGCTGTACAGCCACATCAGTGTCAGGCCCCAGTTCCCTGGAGGAGCGCTACTGCGACGGGCCGGCTGTGACTCCGGAGCCTAATTGGGGCCCGAGGAGGCCTCCCTCTGCTGCTACAGCTGTGCTGCCGCTGGCTGACGATAGGATCAAAACCCTGTGACTACCCAGGGGTCAGGGGTCGCCCGATTGTTGCTCAGTATGCAGGGCCAGAGGACGACTCTGCTGTGACGGCCGGCGGATCAGGCAGTGCTGTCCTACAGTCTGCATGAAGTCTGACAGACCCCCTCAGCTCCTCAGTCTGTCTCTGTTTCTGAAAGGAAAACACAAAAATACTAAATACCAAATACCAAATAAGTGTTGCTGATGGATGGACGAAGTTTAAAACCTCTCATATGCACAATACAGCAACTGTTGACTCATTGCATTCTGCAAGGTCTGGTCGCCTTGCTAACAATCTGAGAGGGTTTTTAACTACATGAATTGTTTACACTAAAAGTGTAAATCCTTGTACTTAAGCACCCTTCAGCGCTCTCTCATTTTAGTGAATTGTATCGCCAGTCTTACAACCATTCTGTGTCGCGATGACCACCTCAGGTAGTGAACCTGGCGCACAACGATGGCTTCTCCCTCTCGCTCTCCTCTTCTCTCTTGCTCAGTGTGTCACATGTTTAGTTATTCCTCTGCCTCTTTTAGTGATAATGGTACGTGTATTAAGTGTAGTTTATTTGCTGCGTTTGAGGCGAGGCTTAGTGATTTGGAGGCTACGATCCGCACCTTGCAAAATAAACCAGTAGCTTCGCTAACTGACCAGCCCCCATTAGCCGGTGTGGGTCGACTGAAAGCAGCACCTCCGAGCCCCCCAGCAGCTCCCAAGCAGCCGAGAAACCAGGGATGTTGGGTGACTGTTCGAAGGAAGCATCGTCCTAAGTAGAAGCCCACGGTTCACCACCCACCCGTTCACGTTTCCAACAGATTTTCCCCACTCAGTGATGCACCCGCTGAGAAACCAACTCTAGTAATTGGCAGCTCTATATTGCGAAACGTGACATTTTCCACACCAGTGGCCATAGTCAAATGTATTCCTGGGGCCAGAGCGGGCGACGTGGAATCAAATTTAAAGCTGCTGGCAAAGACTAAACGTAAATACCGTAAGATTATAATTCATGTCGGCAGTAATTACGTTAGGCTACGCCAGTCAGAAGTCACTAAAGTTAATGTTGAGTCGGTGTGTGCTTTTGCCAAAACACTGTCGGACTTCGTAGTTTTCTCTGGTCCCCTGCCTAACCTGACCAGTGACGACATGTTTAATTGCATGTCGTCATTCAACCACGGGCTGTCGAGGTGGTGTCCAGCAAATGACCTGGGTTTCATTGATAATTGGCAAACTTTCTGGGGAAGACCTGGTCTAATGAGGAGAGACGGCATCCATCCTACTTGGGATGGAGCTGCTCTCATTTCTAGAAATATGGCCAGATTTATTAGTCAGCCAAATTGACAATTCAGAGTTGAGGCCAGGAAGCAGAGTTGCAGTCTTACACGCTTCTCTGCGCTTCCTTTAGAGTCATCCACCTACAACCCCATAGAGACTGTGTCTGTCCCCCGTCCACATAAATTCACTAAATTCACTAAATCAAATAAGAGTTCACATAGGAACTTAATAAAAATCAACACCACTAATGAGGCAGTTTACAAAGTAAAGAGACTTAAATGTGGACTCTTGAATATCAGATCCCTATCATCTAAAGGTGTATTAATAAATGAGCTTATATCAGATAACAATATTGATTTATTCTGCCTTACTGAAACTTGGCTGTGCCAAGACGAATATGTAAGTCTTAATGAATCCACTCCTCCCAGTCACATTAACACACACATTCCCAGAGACACTGGCAGAGGTGGTGGAGTTGCAGCCATTTTCAATTCTGCCCTATTAATAAACCCTAAGCCCAAACAAAAATTTAGTTCATTTGAAAATCTCATTCTTAGCATTTCCGATCCAACCATGAAAACTCCAATTATGTTTGTTATAGTGTATCGAGCACCTGGACCCTACACTGAATTTTTATCTGAATTTTCAGAGTTTCTCTCAGCTTTGGTCCTCAAAACAGATAAAGTCATTATTGTAGGTGACTTTAATATCCATGTAGACATTGAAAACGACAGCCTTGGTACGGCATTTCTCTCACTATTAGATTCATTCGGCTTCTGTCAGTGTGTACAAGAATCAACACACACTTTTAATCACACCCTTGATCTTGTTCTGACATATGGCATTGAAATTGAGCATTTAAATGTCTCTGCGCAAAATCTGCTTTTATCAGATCATTATCTTCTAACATTTGAATTTCTGCTCATCAACTATAAACCAAGAGTCACTAGTTATTATAGCAGATGCATATCTGAGGACACTGTTGAAAATTTTAAAGAAATTATTCCCTCTGCATTAATTTCAGTACCATATCCCAAAATAACAGAGGAGTCATATCTTAAAAATAGCCCCTCCCAGCTTGATCACCTTGCTGATTTCACAACTGATTTTCACCCAAAATAACAGAGGAGTCATATCTTAAATTTAGCCCCTCCCAGCTTGATCACCTTGTCGATTTCACTGCCGGCTCTCTACGTGCTTCACTCGATTCCATTGCCCCAGTTAAAACGAAAACAAAACCAGTAAAGAGACTAGCTCCGTGGTATAATCTTAACACTCGCAAGTTAAAACAGATAACTCATAAACTTGAAAAGAAATGGCGTTCCACTAAACTGGAAGAGTCACGCATGGCCTGGCAGGATAGCCTTAAAGTATACAGGAAGGCCCTTCGCCGAGCAAGAAAAGACTACTATTCAGCGTTGATAGAAGAAAACAAGAATAAGCCCAGGATCCTTTTCAGCACTGTAGCCAGGCTGACTGAGAGCCATCTTTCTATTGAACCATGCATTTCTTCGAGCCCTCACCTGTAATGATTTTATGAACTTTTTCAATAATAAAATTATGCTTATCAGAGAAAATATCCTACACTTCACTGATTCCAGTTCAGCAACAGGAATTATAGAGGCGGTTATTAGTCTTGATGTGTGTTTGGAAACCTTCCATCCAATTGACCTTCATGAACTAACGACAACATTACCTTCATCTGAATCGTCAACCTGTATCCTAGACCCCATACCTACTAAGTTGCTCAAAGAGGTTTTACCTTTAATTAGCAATCCACTACTAAATATTATCAATCTATCCCTTGTAACAGGTTATGTGCCCCAGTCATTTAAAGTAGCTGTAATTAAACCGCTCCTAAAAAAAATCTATCCTTGACCCAGAAGTTCTAGCCAACTATAGACCAATATCCAACCTCCCCTTTCTTTCAAAGATTCTAGAGAAAGCAGTTGCTAAACAACTATAGTCTATTTGAAGAGTTTCAGTCAGGTTTTAGAAAAGCATCACAGCACAGAAACAGCATTGGTAAAAGTTACAAATTACCTCTTCACTGCATCTGATGAGGGACTTATCTCTATACTAGTCTTATTAGATCTTAGCGCAGCTGTCGATACTATCGATCATTAAAATGGCATTAAAGGATATGCTTTAAGATGGTTTAAGTCCTACCTATCTGATAGATATAATTTTGTTCATGTTAATGATGAATCATCAAGATATGACAAGGTTAGTCATGGAGTCCCACAAGGTTCTGTGCTTGGACCATTACTATTTACTCTATATATGCTTCCTGTAGGTAAAATTATTAGAAAGCACGCCATACATTTTCACTGTTATGCAGATGACACACAACTATACTTATCAATGAAGCCAGATGAAACCCATCAGTTAGCTAATCATGTCTACAGTCATGTCTTAAGGACATTAAAAACTGGATGTTTCATAACTTTTTAATGTTAAACTCTGACAAAACTGAAGTCATTGTGCTGGGCCCCAAACACATTAGAGACTCATTATCCAGCAACATAGTTAATCTGGATGGCATTGCCTTGGCCTCCAGCACCACTGTCAGAAACCTGGGTGTTATCTTTGACCAGGAGCTGTCTTTTAAATCACATGTTAAACAGATTTCAAGGACCGCCTTCTTTCACCTCCGTAACATTGCTAAAATCCGGCACATCCTGTCTCAACAAGATGCAGAAAAACTAGTTCATGCGTTTGTTACTTCCAGGCTGGACTACTGTAATTCTTTATTTTCAGGTTGCCCTAACAAAATTTTAAAAACTCTTCAGTTAATCCAAAATGCAGCAGCACGTGTACTGACCAGAACTAATATCAGAGACCATATTTCCCCCATACTGGCTTCTCTGCACTGGCTCCCAGTTAAATTCAGAATAGAATTTAAAATCCTTGTTCTCACCTACAAAGCTATTCATGGTCAGTCACCATCTTATCTTGAACAGCTCATAGTACCCTATCGCCCATCCAGAACCTTACGCTCCCAGGTTAAAGTCCTTGTTCTCACCTACAAAGCTATTCATGGTCAGTCACCATCTTATCTTGAAGAGCTCATAGTATCCTATTGCCCATCCAGAACCTTACACTCCCAGGATGTAGGGTTATTGGTGATCCCAAGAATTTCCAAAAGTAGAATGGGAGGCAGAGCTTTTAGCTATCAAGCTCCTCTCCTGTGGAACTATCTTCCAGTCTTGGTATGGGAGGCAGACACACTCTCTGATTTTAAGAGTATGCTTAAAACCTTCCTTTTTGATAAAGCTTATAGTTAAGGCTGGTCTATCTAGCCCTTAGTTATGCTGCTATAGGCTTAGGTTGCTGGGGGAACACTCCATGGTTCACTGAGCTTTCTTCTCTCCCCCCTCTGACTCCTTCTCTGCTCCTGTAAATGTCCATATCCTTACACTAACTTTACTTCTTCCCCGGAGTCGTTGTGCTTTACCATCCTGCAGGTTTTTCTAGGTCGCGGTGGGAGGTGCTGCTGTGGTCCTGCCTGATGCCCCCTGGCCACATTAGGACAGGAGATCCTGTGACTTGGATCCTGTGACTTGGATCCTAGGCTGGATTTCCAAGTGCAAATCGGGATCCACAGATCACAATGGCTTCTTGACCAATAGACTACACCTACTTCTGGATCACTACACTTCACATATCCCTGGATTTACAGATTCCACATGCTCTTGCACTCTGGGACTACATCAGCAACACTCAGATCTTACTACATGGAGTACAATGACTCCTGGACCAACAGAGTACACCTGGATGTTTTATACATTCTAAGTAAACTGTGATAATCATGTTGGTGTGTTCTTTACAAGGGACATCTATTGCACGTCTGTCGGTCCTAGGAAGAAGGATCCCTCCTCTGTGGTTCTTTCCCGAGGTTTCTTATTTTCCCTGTTTAGGTTTTTTTTTTAAGTTTTTCCTCTCCCTGTTCAAGGATCTAAGGGCAGAGGATGTCACATCTGTACAGTTTGTCAAAGCCCAGTGAGATAATGTGTAAATTGTGATTTTGGGCTATACAAATTAAATTTGATTTGATTCTTTTCTGTCTATTTTAGTCTCTGACAATAGTCTCTCTACCTGATCTGATCTGCGCAGCTTCTTCTTATACAATTGCTACGTCCTTGTTTGTCTGGCATAGATAAATGTTAAACTTTAATCCAATGCACTCAGCGAAATTGATTTGATGATTTGATGTACTTTTTTATTTTCAACTTTAAGTCACATATTCCTGGTAAGCTACCTCATTTGTTAATATTGTGATGTAAGGATGTGCGAATATGTAAAGTCTGAGTCGATGACAAATACCGATACTTTTTCTAACGTAAATATAGAAATCCTCTGTATATAAAATTGGCATACATAGATACACCACATGGAGAACAAAGTGAAAAAATTGATTTTAATCTGAGGGGGTCTTTAAAGCTGCAGTCAGGTGTAGGACAGCAGATGTGAAGAGTGGAAATTAATGACATAGCAGATTAATATAAGCCATTGTTATTGGTGGAATGCTACTTTTTTCTGATAACTGATATCGGCTGACAATATCAATATAAGCTGATATATCTGTGCATCTTTATTATAATGATGAGTTTTTTTGTTCACTTGTTTTCCACTGTCAATAGGATTATACGGTGCTGACAATGTTAGAAATGTGAAGTTGCAAACCATCCATAATCACTTATGAGACCTTGATTCCAAAAACAATAAGTCTGGTGGTTAATGGTGAGATAATGGTAAGACTGTGCCTTTAATTATACAATTAGAAATACAATCATAAAATAAGCCCATAGGAATAAAAAATACTTTGCCAAGTTAAAGGTCAATAGTGTAAAAATCAGGATTAAAGTATATATTTGAAAATACACATTACAATCTTCATCACTAAGTAAAAGTTAATGAAACAATCAAGATTTGACCCTCAGACGTGCAGACGTTCAGCTTTAATATAAGAAGTTTCACAAAAATATCGCATTTACCGTTTAGGAATTACAGATATACCTCCATTTTCAGAGGCTCAGAAGTATTTGGACAACTGACAGACAAGCAGTTCCATTGCAAGGGGTGGTTCGCTCTCTTTTACTTCAAGACAAAAGAAACAGATAAAAGGCCTGGAGTTGATTTGGGTATTAAATTGGCCTTTGGTAACTGTTTGACAGGAGTTATCAATATGAAGTCCAAAGCGATATCATTGCAAACAACGAAGGCCATCATTAAGCTGAAAAAACAAAACTAATCTATCAGAAAAGCAGCAAAAACTTTAGGAGCAACCAAATCAACAATTTGATACATTCTTTAAAACAAAGAATGCTCTGCTGAACTCAACAACATCAATAAACCTGGAAGATCATGGAAGACAACTAAAGTAGATTATGGCAGAATCCTTTCCTTGGTGAAGAAAAACCCCTTCACAACATGGAGGCGCACTCTGGAGAAGGTAGTCGTATCAGTGTCATCGTGTACAATCCAGAGACATTTTCATTAATATAAATACAGAGGCACCACTGGTAACATTCAAAAACAGGAAGGCCAGATTAAATCTTGGCAGAAATATCTGTATGAGCCTTCCGAGTTCTGGAATTATATTATTTGGATAGTTGAAACAAAGATAAATGCATCAGAATAATGGCAAGTGAACGGTCTGGAGAAGGAAAGGAACAGCTAATGATCCAAATCATACCACATTATCTGTCCAACATGGTGGAGGCAGTGTTATGACAAGAGCATGTATGGCTGACAATGGAACAGCGTCACTGCTGTTCATTGATGATGTGACCACTGACAGGAGGAATTCTGAGGTGTGTAGCCCTATGGAAAATTAGGCCTAGATATTAAAAGTTCCTTGATTCATAAATAGGAATTAGAAGTTCATTGATAATTAATAAATAGAATAATTAGGGTTTAAAAGGTTAAAAACTATGCAGAGGTGTGATGTTGCATATTGTGCAATAGCCATTGGATTTCATGGTTAAGTTCATGTATTGAAATATTTACATGATGTAAATATGTATTTTGTTTTCCAAAATGCTATGTTCATTATGCTGTAAATATTGTAAAGATGTTTTATTTTGAATACTGTGAGAAGAAATCCAATTGTAAAGTGTTGCATTTTGTTTATTTTCATGAGCCAATGAAAAATGAATTGAAGGTCAGGTGTCAGCAGGGCAAGTTAAATTTAAAACTAATCCTTCAAAAGTGAGTAATTGCATATTAGTCATAACAGTCTTGCTACACAGTAATCATCACACACAGTTAAAAGACAAAGTAAACGCACACCAATAGTTAGATATAACACTTTATTTAAAGAACTCCGGTTAGCTACCCCTATTACAGCAAAGGGGTGCTACAGGTGTATATGGCTATATTCTCTCTTCACATTCAGCCAAATGCTACAAAACTGAAAGGGTGGTGCTTCACAGTGCAAATGGATAATGACCCTAAACATATTGCAAAAGCAATCCAAGACTTTTTGAAGGCAAAACAATGGAATATTCGTCAATGTTCAGGTGAGAGATCAGGTGACTGGTTTGATCTCAACACAATAGAGCAACTTTTTAGTTACTAGTTAGTTAAGACAACACTGAAGGTAGAAAGACCCACAAACAAGCAACAACTGAAGGTGGCTGCATGTGGCAAAGCATCTCCAGAGAGGAAACTCAGAATTTGGTGATGTCCATGAGCTCCAGACGTTACAGCCCCCAGGTGTCAGAAGTTAAAACTAAACAACCCTTTATTGCCATCCCCATCATCTGCTTCAGGAAAGAGACCATGTTCAAGACACAAGAGGAAGTAAGATGAGTAAGTATTGCTGAGATTATCCACCACTGGAGACAGCTCTCGATGATTAAAATCATGTGGTTTGATACTGAACTCGCAGCATTTCTTTTAGACTAGTATGTAACATCTCAATGGCTGTTTGCATCTTGTGTGCAAGTCAGGTCAAATATAACATTCCCCAAATATATACTGATATAAAGGTGTAATGTGGATGTTTTTTCTTGCTACAGTATATCTACTGTCCAGTATCTCCATTTTCCCCTGACTGTCAGTGGACAGACTCTTCTATAACTGCAGAAATATTATCAAAACATAATACAAAATAAAAACTTGAAAAGAACATGTTTTCTATTAGTGTACGTATTAGCAGCACTAGTGTGTTTACACTAGTGACCACAGGGCCCCTAAGATGCAAGTGTCAGTGACTCTCTAGACTAGAGTGATAACTAAAGTGATAAAGTTAAAGGACTGATCCAGTTGCGTTTACCCATTGGCCATTGTTCTATCACATCATCAGGACGGCATTTCCTTTTTTGTCCTCAGTGTGTACTTATGGACGTTTCACTCCATTTACTGCAGTTCCTTCTGAATTTATGGCACTCTATGGGAATATTTTACTGTTGGAAACTGAAGTCTTCTGAAATAACCGACTGGTCCATTTTATCTGTCTAGACTCTAAATGCCTTATGCCGTCCTCGACAGTTCCTCTATCCAACCACCTTGTTTACCTGTCCAAGGTGAGTGACTCCATGAGACTGACTGAACCGGATTGTGGCTAGTTCACTCAAAGCAGCTAATAATTACACAAGTTTTAGTTATAATTTTTTTTTTCTATTTAGAAATGTTATACATAGAGCCCTCACAATCATTTACAGACATGTATGCGTTGCCAACAGATTGCTGTTGTTGAATTTTATAAAAATAGATGCCACTGGCATGAGGCCAACACATAATAAAAATGGCCATTAAAAGTGCAATCAGTAAGGTTTAGAAGAGAGAGGAGTTTGGCTGAAAACAAATAAGCTGCGCTCTGGCTTTGCCGCCAAGTTCCTTCGATCGGGATCTCGCGTGTATTTTTTTTCTTTTTTGCATGCTTTTCTTCAACTTTTCTTTGCTGGCAGTTGTTACTCCATCATTACCTTCCCATAGCTCCCTGCTCTCACTGATGTTACAGAGACAGAAGGGGTGCTCACGAGAAACTATTTCAGATTCTCTGCTTGATTTTGATGGGTTAAGAGCAGTGTACAGGAGTAGAGGAGTGGGACTGTTTTCACAGTCCATCTATTTCATGCATTACCGTTAGGGTGTAATGATCATTTTAGCAATTATCATGAAAAGCAATTTTTATTAAAGTTACAGACTGCAGCTGTAACACAACCATAAATTTGCTAAGGGTCTTTAGCACTGCAACTGCAATAATACAGTTTTAACAAGTGATCCATTTGACTTCATAACTTTAACATCAAAATGAAACACGTGCTTATTCTTAAAGGTAAACCTGCTGACTTCACATTGGTTATGAAACTTACTACTGACACTGACCAGCTTTAGCATAACAAAAGAATTGAAAAAAAACTTAAAATCTTGGATGAGTCACCCCTACTGAGATCATGCCAATGAATATCAAGTAATTTGTATTATAAAAACTGCCACCAGCATATTGGCCATATTGATGTAGAGCTTTTGCATATTTTCTCAGAAATAACATTTTCACTTATTCTCCATTGTGTGTACGTGTGCAGGACAACAACTATCTTTTGACAGGACAGGCTATGGTGCTCATTTACTCTCACCAATGTGTGGAGTGGAGGCAACAACAAAGCTGAAGAAGACCCAGCAAAACGTCATGCTAAAATGAGGGAATGGGCACAATAGCTTTGGTATTTCAATTGAGGAGGGCATTATATTGAGAGTTTGAAAAACTCTATACTTTATATAAACACATACTGTACATACACAGAAGAAAATAAATATAAGCATACATTACATATACTAGTATGAGGTTAACACTATATCAGACTTTCATTCATTTAAAACATGCTTATCAACAGTTTTAAGCTTGTCTCTGAGTGAAACATGTTCATATGGGCAATGGCTCACACCCCTCTGACTTGTGGTGTCCCCGAAGCCTACATTCCTGGACCTATACTCTGCACTTATATAATAACTAATAACTAAACACAATATCCAATGCCACTGTTATGTGATGACACTCAACTATGCCTTCCTTTTAACATCGATGTGGAACCATCTTTTATTGTGCCAATGTGAAATTAAAGATGAAATCCTTCTCTCTGTGTAGGTCTATATTCTGGTTTTAGCAACTAAGTGATCACACGTTTCCAACCAGTTCAAAACGCAGCTGCTCACGTTCAAACTATCACTAAAAGATAAATGTACATACTCCTTGTTTTGACCTCTCTTCACTGGTTACCAGTCACTTCTAAAATTGTTTTTAAGATTTGACTAATTACTTTCAAAGCACTTCATAGCTTAGCCCCTAGGTACATTGACTTGCTGCTCTCTATGAGAACTTTGCAGCCTCAGGCTGGGCACTGAGAGTACCTGAACCTGTTACATTTTTAAAACGATTCTTATAATGTATCTTCTAAAAAGCTTCTTATTCATTTCATTTTTTATTATCTATATGCATAAATTAATAATTATTCTTGTTTCCCTTTTTGTTGACATTTTGTTAGTATTTAGGGTCATTGTTTCAATTGCATGATTTTAGTTTTGAAAAGTGCGTCATAAATAAAGTTTCATTCTATTTATTTAAAGTTGACAAACACTTCATGAAACACTAAATGGAGTTTTGGGAGTGGGGAATCATAAAGTATATAAATATATATTTACAACATTTAATACTGTGTTATCCAGCAATAATTTAACACAATTAACTGCAGCTTCAAAAGAATATATCGTAATGCCCATAAATCTTCTCTGTGGTACGTACAGTGATAAAGTATTTGCCCCCTTCCTGATTTCTTTTCTTTTTTTTTTTGCATATTTGTTACACTTTAATGTTTCAGATCATCAAACAATTTTAATATTAGAGAAGATGCTGTGGCATGACCATTACACAGGCGGTTCACGCTCCAGAACCCTCCAATGTGACTGACTTAAAACAATTCTGCAAAGAAGAGTCGGCCAAAGTCCCTCCACAGCAATGTGAAAGACTCATTGCCACTTCTCACAAATGCTGCCGTTGTTGCCGTTGAGGTTGGCACAACCAGTTATTAGCTTTAGAGTGCAAGTACTTTTTCACATAGGGCCAGGTAGGTTTGTTTTTTAAAAACTGTATTTTATTATATTTGTATAATATTAAAGTTTGTTTGATGATCTGAGACATTAAGTGTGACAAATATGAAAGAAAATTGGGAATCAAGAACGGTGCAAAAACTTTTTGACATCGCTGTACATTATGGTGTTATAACAACATTGTGTCTGCTGCTATATATTATATATAAATGCTTAATAAGGGCTGTTACGATAAAACAGTTAGTAATTTATACCAGCTGCAAAGATGATTAGGAGTCATCTTTGTTTCCTCCTTGCTGTATTGATTATTGGGCTCACAGATAATGCTTTGGCTGGATCGATACGGGCCAACATGACATACATCATAATCCTGTTCACCTTTCAAAAAGAAAAATCTCATATTGTTTAGGTCAATCAGACAGTTACTTGAAAACATTTGTCTTTGTAAACCACACGGCTGCACCATAACCAACAATCAATACAAAAATAAAGCTGAAAACTACGCCCGAGCCTGACTGAAATGAATTTGTTGTCCTTCTTAACCGTCAGTGGTTTTTCATGGAGTCAGCTAAGCCTTTTACTTACAGTGCGTGATTATTGCATTCACGTCATGCAAGAGAGAGGGGGGATGATTTATTTTTGTTTATTCAAATAAACAATGTCAGTGCAGCGGTCTATGACAAACACGCCATTGAACTGCTATTGTGATAAACAACTTACTGCTGTGACACCTTTTTTTTTTTTTTAAATGAGGTTGGGTAAAATAAATATCAAGCGTTTTGCTGTGGCTTCATTTCCATAAGCAAAGGTATGAATGAACTCATCATCACCCTTACGACAGCTGCTTTTTCAATCCATTTTGGAGAAAATGCATCAGTCTAAAGACTCAAGTTAGCAACCCAATGGTCTGTATTCACTTACTGTAATTACAGTCTTGGTATACCAATATGATATTTAAAAAAAAGAGAGAGAATAATCTATGCCCTCAAACTGTATTCCACTCTGCTCTGAATCCTCTGTAATTTACATATTTCCCATTTACTTTTAAATTATGTGTATCTCTTCTCCTGAACTATGGGCGAAGTCTTTAAACTAAAAAGAAAAAAAAAACTCGTATGCACTATTAATCTTTGCATTTTTTATTTTTTTTTCTAAATTAATGCCAGGAATAAATGAAGGATTAAAGCTTTAAAGCAGAAAGCAAAGATTTTACTGCGGGATGCTTTCAACTCTATAATTCATTTAAGAGCCATT
>KV751379.1:2346285-2387757 GCA_001698575.1 Mola mola | reverse complement strand
TTGTACCTGTACCAGGTAAAAAAGAAAGATGTTGAATAATTCTGAAATATACTGCATTATATCAGTTCTTTGTGCTTTTACTTCTCACTTGCTACAGCATGTGCATTGTGTGTTTTCAAAGCTGATGTGTTTGAATTTCTACTTTATCATTCTGCTCAAACAGTGAGGGTTGAGAGGTAAGTAGCTGGAGATAGGAGTTTGAATTTTCTTCCACATTTTTCTTTTTTTGAAGCTGACATGTATTCTGTTTCTCTAAATAGCACTTGGAGAGTACAGATCTCAGCTGATGCAGGGTGCTCTATCTCACAATATTGAACAAGCCGTCAAAAAGTTCCTGGAAGTGCATTCTGATCTTGATCTCTCCCAAAACTCAATCATTTTTTTCCTTGGGGCACAGCCTATCCCTAACTAAATTTAGAAAAAAAAAAGAAAAGTCCTGCGCCTGAATCAAACGTCCATCAAAGCCTTTGTGGAGGTAACTAAAAAGATAAAGATACTCACTTCTGTTCCTCTGTGACTATAAGATTAATAACAGGGTTAGGCAGGTAAGGCGTAGCTTCAATTATGAATCACTATACAGAATCAAACCATTTTAAGTTCAAATATTCAGTCATGTAGTTTACCTCTTATCTTGCAGGTGAAAACGCTCAGATGTCAGTTCCAATACATGCCATTACTTCCGTGGCTAAGTAAATCCTTTACTATTCATATTCTAATGCAGACCCTTCAATCTCATTGTCAGTATTATGTATCAACATAGTCGTGTAGAACTTGCCACTGTGCAGTGTACAGTAGACTAGTCAAAATGACAGAGTCTGCAAGCTCTGGCTCACTGCAGGGCCATTGTAGATGAGTCAAAGGCGTAGAATTACATCCAAGAGATATTAAAGCCACAAAGAGATTTACAAATAACAACAAACCTAAGTATGTAATTTGCAAAAAGAGTAAAGGCTTTAATCAATGGTTGGAGCAGGAGAAGAGTTTAGCGACATGTACTGACTACTCAGCAACTTAAGTGACTTTTTTCGAGTATTAATGACAGAAAATCATGCCACACTCTTGCTGCATATAAAGCAGTCTATTTCCTTCACTGGCTTCTGGTCTTTTATGCAATAAGGTGGTGTTTGTACTTGAATTTGTGAGAATTGGCTTAAAGAAGCTGACATTAAATCCATGACAAATTTCAGTGTGAAGCCATATATCAGCATAAGTCAGCACTGAAGTAAGTGTCAGACACAAGTTACGCCCATTTGCTGACTAGGTGTTAATTCTCCACTTTTTTCCCACCGCACCCTATTTGCTTTTGTCTTATTTACTGTGGTCCCTGCACTTAAAGCACAATTTCTTCCAAACACCTCCAGACAAATCCACTACAGCTCCTCCAAGGGCTTAATGACAGAGCAGGCGGACGTGTGAGAGGACACATTATCATCCCTGAGGACGAAAGCACCATTATAAACTGATTAGGTGGAGGGGGGCTAGATGAAAATCACTCTTGAATCTTTTCTTATCCATTAATTAGTAGTTCTGTCAGTGCAGTTCATTCTGTGGGGATGACTAATGCATAGAGCTCTCCCACCTCTCTTTATGACCAGTCGGTACATTGCTGTCAGAGCTTCATATGCAAATGTAACAGCAAAGAAAAATCCCACTGCCTATTAATGTCGAGTTGTGCGAGCAGTCTCTGTATTCCAGTACCAACTTTGCAGGTCTCTCCCTGAAACAAGGTGACAAGAAAGCAACGGAGTAGCTGCTTTACATCAGTAATTGGTTGACTGTAAAATAACTTGCAGGTTTAGACAAGTGTGAATACATCCACTTGCTCTTTCACAGCAACACTGGGACATGTTGCACCAAACAATATTTAGATTCAATTGAGGCTTGAAACACAGTCTGTTTCTCGTCACCTCAGACAGATCTGCTTTTCCCTCTGGACCCTCTCAGCTATATTATTAGCCTTGTAAGATATATACAGGCTGAGGCACTCTTCTGTCTAGATGTCTCATGTCGAAAAATCTATCAAATCTGCATTGGTGATTGGCATATGTGGCTTCACAAACTTACAGAAGGCGAACAAAGTTGTTGGTGGCACCATGAGGTGAACAGTTTACTTCAGATCAGAAGGTGACAATGCAAAGATTGTCACTATCCAGAGTTTTGTCATACACTTTATCGAGACATGCAAAGTGCCCTTTAAAGGGCTAAGTCTTCTTCGTTACACAAATGGGCCCTATGCTGTCCATTGCTGGTATGCTAAGCCTTCAATTCAACATTTCATAGGAAATCTTTGGTGACACTACAAATGGGATGCAAACTCCTGTTTCCTGAGTAAAGATTCAAACTCAACCCTGACCTTAACCTCTCTTGGTATTTTTTCACTTTGAAAAGTACATCCTATTATATCATCTGTCTAGTCTGAAACGAACAGCTTTACATTGCAACCCTCGAGCAGCTCTAACCGACACTATAGGTTATACATCACTGCATCTGAATGAAATATGAAAGGTCACGATGTCAATATCTGAGCTCCAGAAAGTGAAGCGTTTCACGCCTTTAGAGCTCATTGTTTTAATTTAAAGCCCACAGCTTCCTGTCCTAGCTCTCACCTCTTTCATCAGTGTTGTTTCCAATAACACCTAGCTGGTGAACATAGAGCAGCATTTAGAAGCTAGAGACAAATATGTTTCAGTAGTTAGTGGAGAACACCACATCAATAAATAACGTATCCCCACTTCCTCCCATTCTACAAAAAATAAGTATAATACCTGGGATACAAGCACCACCATCTTGCGCTGGTGAGTCAGCACAGTATTGCCTGAGCAAGACTTGAACATACGTCAGTGTGATTTGAAATGAAAACAAACAAAAAACATACCTACAATGACAAAAACTATCTTTGGGAAAAAAAAGTATATGACTTATCATTTTAGTTACAGAAGGTTTATGACCTACACTGCATCCATCCACCAAAGGGATTGAAATACTCTGCTTTCACTTTCTGAGGTGCTGTGATGTAGTTCATTTTCATATAGTCAATAGCAAAGACCAAATCGTTTAAACGTAGCTGCAAGGTGATTCAGAACTGAATTTACATTTTCCAGATACTATAGCTGAGCTCATATTTGCTGAGCGAGTAAATACACAACAACTACCTGCGGTATACTTATAGTATGAATAATATGTGGATTCCGAAAATATTGCACTTAGGGCATGTATATATTTCTTGTTTATTTTTTACTGAATATTATGTTCTCTACATCAATAAAGAGAAGGGCAATATATAAAAATATTGTGATGAGAATAATGTGTGAGAAAAACAGTATTGTTTTTTTCTGGTTTTAAAGGCTGCACCACAGTTAAGTGATGTAATTTTCTGAACTTATCAGAGTATATCAACAGTTCAAATATTTGACCACTATTTTGTATAATAACAATAGTCATCCTTAAAATATTGTTTCAGCATCAAAAATACTGCAATATTTAATTTTATTGTGAGGTCCTAGAATGAGCAGTTTTGAGGAGAGGTGCTGTATAGGTGAGATATACTGAATCATGATATGGCCTAGAAATAAGTGTTCATTCTGCGCTACTGTATATGAAAAGTTAAATCACGAATGGCCTCTGTGTGAGCTGGATTCCTTTTGAGACACCGTTTTCCAGTTGACACACTGATACCCGATCACCGTGATGGCAGATCTCACTGACAGTGTGTACCAACACATCCACACTTGGTGCTGTGCGCATTGCCTGTGGAGCTGAATGTCCACTGCAGTGTCATCTGTAAGGTGAAAGACGTGCCATCCCTCTTTTCATCCCGCTCAGGGACAGCTTTATGATAAACCAGAGGCCTGTTTAAAGGGAAACATGACCAGCTGCACAACATTTCCTTCCTGACAACCCCGACACATGTTGCCTGTATCTTTAAATTGCTCTCTCCACATCCTACCAGCACCAAATCCCAATGACACCTTTGGTTTAATATGTAAGGCATACACTGCAATACATCTGTGATGCTATGGCAGTAAAAAGAGAT
This sequence comes from Mola mola, assembly GCA_001698575.1. Classification (NCBI taxonomy): domain Eukaryota; kingdom Metazoa; phylum Chordata; class Actinopteri; order Tetraodontiformes; family Molidae; genus Mola; species Mola mola. Next base: position 2,383,724 of record KV751379.1, on the reverse strand, counting down.
TTATGGCACACAACAAGCTATTAAGGAGCTGTATGTGGTGGGGTAATCAGGGGAGGAAATGGGGTGGAAATTCTCTTCTTCATGCCACATTGATTCATCCTTCAGTGAAAGAAACCTCCCCATTATGCACACCTCATCTAAAAGGGCCCTAGGATGATCATTGTAGGCCCACAATATACTGATCCCAGGTCTGCTGTGAGGTCAGCGCAGGTCTTCCCTGCAGCATCTGGACTGTCAGGAGGCTGCCACAACCATGTGATCCATGGAGTGTCGACAATATCGCTGCATGTGCAAAGAGTGTGAGGTGTAACAATATGCATCATGTCAGTGTGGCCAGGGAAAGGAGAAGCCCTTCCACAAAGTTTCATAATATAACATAGTTGTATTATGTTGGATCGCATCTGAGCATTTGTCTTGCAATATGCTTTTGAAATGTAGTATTTTAAAGGGGGTAGTTCACCCCAAAAACCAAAACATGTGTTTTCACCCGGCTAGTTGTAGTTGTCCATCATTAATGTTTTTGGTGTGAATTTTGTAAGTATCAGCTGGGGAGATGTCTGCCTTATCTCAAATATAAAGGATTTGGAGGTACTCTGAGGTGCCCAGCGTGCCAATAAATAAATAAATGTCACTTTCCAAAAATCGTGACACAGTCACTCAAGAAGATGATCCACTGGCCTTTTTGTAAGCACTCCCACATAGTGCTGCTTTCTTTTTATATAGTTGTGCAGAAATAAACGTACATCTGCTTAAAGATGAGAGGCTAACTAATTAAGTGATTATTGTTACATCCCCCCCGCTAATCACAAGCATGAGCCTCTTTCACGCTTACCAGTTCAGTAGACAGAAAGCAGATGCATCTTCATTCACACCTCTTTTGTATTTGTTTTTTTGTTTTGTTTTTTAATATAAATTAGAGTTGATGGCTGGATTTTGAGGAGGAAATTTGTCAAATTTCCATTTTCATATCTGTATTTGTGTTTTTTTTCAAACATTTTTAACAATTTCTTATAATGCATGATATGAATTTCAAGCGAAATTTTAGTTGTATTTGGTTCTAAGTTTCATTATTGTTGTTGTGACAAAATTAAGCTAAAGTGTCAGAGACGTGTCTTAACAAACTAACTAACTAGCCTTTTAAAACAAAAAATAGCTTTATTGATCCGAAAATTGACTGCTTGTGACTTCCTCATAGACGTGAAGTGTCGAACACCCAAACACACCTCTAGCTCAATAAGGACACTCATTGACACCGAGCATTCCATAGGACTGGTAAAAATGTCCTCATAAGACTAGTTTCAAGGCAAAATTTATTTACACAATAATAAAACTGACACACTGTGTCAGGTTCTTTACTACAATACTAAGATAAACTTTAAAGTTGTATCTATTAAAAAGAAACAAAAAAACCTGTTGTCTGTGTGAGACAAACAATGAGTAAAGAGACATTAATTTATGGTGCCAGCCTATGGGCTTGTTAATTACTCACCCTCCTAATTCTGAAGGTAATTTGAACTGTAAAACTTTTTCACAGCTTTTCTCCTGTTTGCTGGTGGGTGTAGGTGAAAGCGTGACATCAGTATTCTGCACAACATGGACATGCATCCTGGGTAAATCCTGCAGGATGTGTGAAAAATGTTCCTTTAGTTTATATTAGCATCCAACAAGAAGTGAGTGGACTGCAGTAGAAAAAAGGACTTCATTGTTTCTGAGGAAGTGATGCTGTAAAAGACACGAGGGCTGACGCATTCCATCTAAACTTTCATTTTGTCCACTGCATGGTTACATTTACATGCAAAAAGAGTAGGAGTTTTACTATATATATATACTGTATATATCTGCATTCTCATTCTGTCATTTTATCTCCAAATAACACATACATATGTGGAAAATTGCATTGCTTTGATGGAATTGAATTGTCAAGTTTTGTTTGTTATTTGGTTTGTTTGTTTGTTTGTTGTGTTTCCTATGAGCTATTATAAAGTACTCTCTTACTTTCAGGAATAATGCTATTCGACCCAAAATGTCTCAAAATGTTCCCCATTCATGTTGAAATTCTTAACATCGCACCAAACATGATCATTCTTGACACAGGATGAACATCTTACTTGGAAGCTGGGTGAGAATTTGGCCGATCCCAAGTTTTATTTCATTTATTTGGAGAATATTGCCCGAGTATGGAGAAGAGCTGCAGTAAAAAAAAAAAAAAAAAGCAGCGCTTTTCCATTTCACCCAAAAATGTAAGCCCTGTGGTCAAGGCAATTCTCCAGCCTCTTTTGGATTTTACATTTCATTTTATTTATTTATTTTTTTGCCACTGGGCTGGCTGTGCTGTGATGGCAGGATGACATGGAGGGCTAACACAAAGTGGCCCTTGAGTGCATCAGTGACCAAGGCTTAAAGCAAAGGCAGCCGCTGTGGTCAAGGTTGATTCAATGATGCAATGAAAGCCATTTGCCTCATATTGTTGCGCTTTAGGCCACCGAAGAACAATTTTAGGGCAGTGCCGCTTTGTCCGAGAGTCATTTAAATTCTGACTGTGAAAAAGATTGGTCGAGAACTAAAATCCACCACCGATGCACTTCACTGCAACCTCAGAGGACGAAACTGACAGAGGCGATCATACCTTGATATCGATTTTTAATCATTTCAGTACAAAATGTCTCTCTGCTGTAATTCTCATTAAGATTCTGTGGCTTAATGTGATCTACTGTTGTTTTGCTCATCTTGTATGAAGCCATTTACTGCTTCAAAGTTTCTCATTAACAAAATCAGAAGAGACAAAACCGTCTTCAAAGTGAGAATCATTAATTAATACTGGCGAATCAGAAGTGGTCGACCAGGAGCTTTATTGATCTTTTACGAATTTTAATTAACTAAGTGACTTCTTTTGGCGCGTGTGTTACATTCTTTAGAGAAGCTTTTTTTTCAATGCAGCTTAAAACCTGATGAGTTCAAACTCATAACTGATGAGTGTAAAAGTATGGTAATTTCCTATTGTTGTTAATCCTTGTGTTTATAGTTATTTCTTTTATTTTGATCAAAGCTTAAGAACTTATGGGTGAGTATGAAGCTCAGTGTTATATGCAAGTTATCATAAACAAGTCTTTGCATCGTATTTTATATATCTTATTATATAATTTCTGTTTTTTTAACAGTAGAATTTACAATAATAGTAACCATATTTTCCATCAATTCGACTGTATTTCCTCCCTGACAGAGGTTGTGTATATTGAGACCTTGAACAACCTTTTTAATAATATTTTATAATAACACCAAGCGCAGTATCGTTTTGACTCAGAGTACTTTGTAGATTCCCTCCTTATCCTGTAAAAGCCAACTGTCCACACACACACATGCCTAATCATATCTAACAACAAGTAGTAAAGTAGTGAACTATACTGCTGAATGGACTCTATACATTAACTACAATGGTACTCAGTAGAGTGCACATCTTTGCCAAGGACTGACAGCCCCTTCTAATTAAAACTCCTTGATATACCTCTTTATCCAGCTCCTCACTAAGGTTTAATGGGTTCATCCTTGGCCAGTTCGCCATCCTCCCACCAGGTTTTATTGAAATCCATCCAGTACTTTTTATGTAGTCCTCCTCAGAAACCGACCAACCAACAGATGGGTGAAAACATAACATACTTGGTGGAGGCAAAAATGGCTCCTGCAGATAAGGGGAGCTCAATTTCATTTTTGTCTGCTGCTGCTCCCTGAGACAGAACTGCAGGGTTCAGCAAGTTTAATGTTTGACATCTTCACAGTTAAAGACCACCTCGTTAACATGTCATCATGGCTGAGGATTTCTGCTTTCGTTCTGCGATCCAGCAATGACAATCTCTATTCTGCAAAGAAAACATAAGAAACCAATACTGAGGACTTGCGGTGGTGAAGCTTCTTGTTATAGAAACAAAACTTGACTCTGATGCATCAACATGTAGGCGATCTTGTACAAGTAGCTCTTTCTCTTCGTCCCTGGAATCCGTGTCTGGTTCAAACATGTATGGCTGAATAACTCCAATGTTAAAACTTACCAGTTTGTAGCATATAGTAGATTAACACACGTTTACTGCACTGATTAGTATTTAAAACAGGTGCATGAATGTGCAGTGCAATGATGTGTTTTAGAATGTTTTTTGGACAGCAATGGATTGTTGGCAGAGGAGAATAACGATAAGGTTTTGATTATATGATACCCATGGATAAATAGCAAAGAGCTGATAAACAGTGGTTCTAATATTCCCTGTTATTCAGGTTGGAGCTAGCTGTTTGAAGCTGCTTAATTTAAGACAGAAATTTAATTCCTGGTCATGTTCAACATGTTGCTCCTACAGAAATGTCCCTTTGTTTTAAGAGCCAACCTGCTGGGATGCTGTTAAACGAGAACCAGAAATGCAGCTGGACTCTGTAAGGGGTTCCTGTGAAGCTGTAGCGAAACCACACCTGAGCTGTTTGTGTTCACAGGGCCTTGTATTATTTTTGGGGTTTGGGTAAATAAAAACTAGGGTGTGAAACCTAATTTTCTAGAGCAGTGTTTTCTCATGATCCAAACAAGGGATGCATATTTTTTAACATAATTCACCTCTACCTAGTCAAGGATGTACCATAGTTAAACTAGGTTATGACAAATCCAAAAGTCTGAAATCCATCTACAAGTTTCACTGTTTATTCTCAATATTTAGATGTTATATGTAATAACAATAGTTCAAAAACATTTTTTTCTTTTAGCTTTAAAGTTGTACTTGCTAAAGAATATTTTACTAGTTCCTCTGAAAGCATGAATGTTTAAATTTCTGTTTAATGATTAAATGATGCATGTTTTGGGCAACTAGACCTTTAAGTCTGAGGGTGGTGCTATAAACAATTTGGTATATTTCTATTTTTATGAACATTAACTTTGACTTTGATGGTGGGGGCCAGTAAAATGTATTATCCTCTGGGGACATGATTAATTTATTACTGATATCACTGCTTATACTACTGGCAGGGCATGTCCTTTTTAATAATATCCAGATTTTTATAAACACAACCGCATGTGCACTTTAAATGTAGTTTAGGCTATATTTTAGAGAAGTACATTTATTTAAGCAGGTGTGGAGTATCAAATGAAAACGGTCACTTGTGGTCATGAACCTCCTAGTACATGCACAGCACCAAACGCACACAGTTAGCTAGTTAGTGCAGTTAAATGCAAAGCAGTTAAAAATGCAGATATTTCCCTTAGGTGTTGTTAGACTAAGTCCAGAAATATATCTTAAGCCACACATTTATTCAGACAACTGACTGTCATTAAGTTATTATACTTGCCTATGTGCATGTGTTACTGGAGGATACCAATAGATGGCCCATAACAGAACTCAGAAAACAATGACTACAGCAACACTTGAGGACATCAGTATATGATTAATGCTAAGATTGCATTAAAAACAACAACAACAACAACAACAAAAAAGAACGTGACAGCTAAGTCATGATGACGCGCAGACAATACATGCCATCAACATCGTCCCTGCATCGCAAACATTGTCCACCGTTCTAGCATGTAGAGGTTTCAGACTTGTTTCCTTTCGTTTCTGGAGTTTTCCATGTCATGGTACTGTACCCAGCTGTTTGGACAAGCATATTTATCACAGGGCAGTGACAATGATACATCATACTGAGGTGAATAATGTTGGACCTGATCACACAGCTTGTGTTCTAAACCTTTTGCCGTGTTTTCAAGTCAGCCATAATGTACAAACACAAAGTAAAGCAAGTATATCCCCACCTTGAAACTGAGCTAAAGCAATGTGAATACTGGATACAGACTTGTCACCAAGTCGGACTTCAACACCGAGCCAGTGATGATGTTGCTCAGTAAAATACAGAATCTGGAAACAGGATTGCCATGTCAACTTTATACTGATGATACGTCAATTTTATGACATCTAACAAATCAGGACTCGTATAAGGTGTATAAAACAAACCTAAAGATGAGGTTTGATACTCATTTCCAGGTCTTTTTAATGGATGCGATTCATCATCCAAAAAAATCTATAGATCCTCAGAAAATTGCACTCAGAGCTTCCCAATATGTCCACACACTGCTCTGATTGGTAACCTTTCTGAAGTCTTTCGAGAGGCTGCTGAGCACCGCAATAGCAAGTAAATTGTGCTATTAAATAGTATATCAAGAAAGCAAAATAATTTAGATGTAACTTTATTGATCCCCTTGGGAGAAATTCAGGTTATGCACAATCTGGCCTCTATGTATAAAGTGTGCAAAGTGCATTGTTCTTGAGTTTTTACAAATAGATAAATAGAGTGTATCATAAAGTTTGCATACTGAATACTGAGGAATTATATATATATATAGAAACAGGCATTATTGGCATTATTTTGAAATTGAAATACAACCCTCCATACCCATATTTGATCTTAATTACCTGTTACATCTTGGCATCATCGTCAAGGGATCATCTTACATTAAAACAATAAATGGAAAATCATAATACGTCCTCTTTATATACGTATATCACTGCTGTTGTTGTTAGGTAGTTTGAGAAATCCTCAAATTGGGAATTACTGCATTTATGTTTAGTTTTTGCCTCTGTTTCCTCATTAAATGTCCAAAGATATTTAGACATGATGAGAAGCTGGCCACAATTAAGTACATCTTCATGATATGCAGGGGTAGCCAGCAGGAAATTAAAGAGCACAAACAGAAACAGGCCTTCAACACAAAAAAAAAGTAACTTGTATCAATGTTTCATTAATATTTTGTTAAGCTCTTCAAATTAATCTCTGTATTTTAAATGTTCTACAGTGCTGCACTTACTGCTGTTTTCTGGCACTGCTATTAATTCTTTCTTTTTTTATTAGAAAATTGGAACTATTCAGGCAAGATTTTACTTGAGCATTAAAATCAGACCACACTCTGTTAATAGGGTCATTTGTCCTAGCATTCACTTGCACCTAACTAATTCAAGCTTGCATTTATTTGCAAATGTGTAAACGTTCAAATAAAAATTATGCAACTTTATTTTCTTATGTGGTATAAGGAATTTATTTCTCTTGTTTTTAACTGGCAGTAAAAAACTGTATAATGTATATAGTGTGAAACAACAGAAACAACTTTCGGAAAATGCTGTTTATTGTAAACAGTCTAATAATTTGTCAGTTGCATCTCAAATCTGCAATAAATAGCAAAATAACAGCAAGAGAGCCTAAACCCGTCAATGTATTGACTCTCTGTGGATGTAATTCAGAGACTGATGAGTTCAAGTCCACATTCTGAAATGTATTTCTACATTATGGTGGGTGGGAGCAAACTATCATCTCTTGTCTCTACACTGCAGTTACAGTAGTTTTAAGAAATCATTTCTTTGTGATACTGTGGCAAGTGTTAGAGTGGTAAAGTGAGCGTTCAAAAGTGGAAGAAACTTCAACATCAACATCAACTGCACTTCAAAACTTGTTGTCATTTTCTAAAATCAATTTGTATGTTTCTGTTCAGCTTTTATGACCTGAGGAAGCCGAATGGCAGAGAGTTCAGCCCTTGGCACCAGAAAGAGACACACAATGGTTTAATGTAGAAGAGAAGTAAAGAAAGTCCACTTCAGTTTCAGACAACACGAACGGTTGATGAGGTACATCATTAATTCTTAGCACAAAAGGTCGGGCAGGAAAAGGATTATTCGATATGGAAAAAAAGCTCATTAGAAGGAGTTAACCTAAGGAACAGTTGCTCTGAAAAAATAATGACAAGTAAATAACCAAGTATGTTCAAAAAAAAAGATTTAAAACTAATTATTGAAGAGATACAAAATGAAAGATGTGGAATAATGTAAACTGGAAAAGGATGTGCAAGGTGCCTTGATCTACAGTTGTTATTATTTTTTGTTTTGTCTCTCTGCTAAAGAGATTCTTCCTGTTCTGGAGGATCTAATTTATAATGTAGAAAAAAGGGGCAGGACTATATTACTTCTTTAAAAATTCATCTTAAGCCCTTTTAAGCATAGAATGGTTATATACTTTGTTACAGAGTCATTTCTTCAAATTTATTTCTGCCTATGTATATATTTGTGTTTTTACTTGTGTTTCTTTTGTCATGTTTTTATAGCTTCTTTAAATAATAGTACTGTATATACTGATATATATTGATACACATATCTTTTAATGTACCTAACTTGGACTGTCTCACTGTACTTTGTTGTGCATAATTTGAAATAAAAAAGATAAGCTAAGCTAATCATCTTATCTAAATGTTAGCAATAACATGAATTTTTTCCCAAAATATGAAACCATTCCTTCATTACAGGAACATTTATAACAACATGACAATATATTCTGGGGCCTTATTAAAGTAAAGGAAGTAAAAACCATAGGAAATAAAGCAAATTTCTTGTTAATGGTTGTGTTTTGCAACTGAAGAAGATTAAGTATGTGCTCTTGTGATGGAGCATGTGTAATTTTGAAGGATGTGTTGTTGATTTTGTCTCTGGGACTGTTTTTAGTGGCATATGAAGGATACGCTGCTACAGCTGTAATGAAGCTCTGCCTGATTTCTCAAAGCTTTCCAACAAATTACACTTGTTGAGGTAGAGTGTATATGATAACCCCCATATTCTCAACCTGACCCTCTCTCCTCCTGAGATAGGTTATCGATCCTCCCTTCTTTAGGTATATTGCCCCGTGTACTTTTCGCCCCTCATCCTGCTCTTTTTACACACAGATGGCTGAGCTGGGGGGATGAGCCCCCCCCCACCAAATTCTAACAAAAAAATAAATAAATAATGATTGTTTCACATGCCCAGCAATTTAGCCATGTGGAGTGATTTCATTTTTAGTTTTTACTTTTCCATGAAGATGGAAGTAGATGTCCATCTACTTGGGTCATGTCAATAGACATGATTAAGCGACTCAGATTAATCAACAGCACTTCTCTCTGCATCAGTGGAACAGTGTCTAATAGAGTCAAGATTTTTTTTTGAGAGAGTGACAGATTCAGTTCTCTTATTCTTAAACATCTAACAGAGGGGTGGGAACCAACAGTGAAATTTAGCCGCAGGAGCTTAGAACTTCTTGAAGAACTTTGTGCATTTCTAAATTTAATTGTGGAGTCATGGATGTACCCCATACCCTGCTCAGTGGGGTAGTATGTTCAAAAGGTTCAGTAACCTAGAGGCAGGGGCATGCAGTGCTGAATATCTCTGATTGGTACTGGCAATTTTTATTACACCCACCATGTTTAAAAGTCAGCAGCTGCTGCGTTTATCTTTGCTACGTGACTCGTTTTCATTCCACTGTGCTTCGAGAAGGAGTCACAGAGGAAAGTGTACGACAGATAGAACGCTAGCAAGGTGCAGGCATCACTGAGCATTTGTGCAGAGGACAATCTCCAAGTGAATCTGGTAACATCGACTCAGAATTGAGAAGGTCTATGCTAAGAAGTTGGGATGGTTGACCAAGCACTTACTTTTATTACAATGGCCACAGTGGAAACGTGAACAAAACACAGGAACCCTTTAATTCTTTGAGGAGAAGTACCTGGAAGTAAAAGTTACGGGTAATTTTGGTCAAAATGCACCTTTACCAATGCGATTAAGTATGAAAGTAATTGCATCTCTTTACATTACTCAAGATGTATTTGTAACATTTATCTTTATTTTCAAAATGCAGTATTTTTTTGTCGTCATCCATCATCATCTACAGTGCTGACCTTTAATAGTATGGCTCTATATTGTGCTCTCCCCCTTAATGACTGTGCCTGTAGTTAAAATGAGATATGAGACTCTTTTTGTGTGTGTGTGTGCACACATATTCTTGCATTTCAATATCACTTTGACGCACTCTGACGTAGTTACAGCATCCATTCAAATAAGAGAGGGAAGAGATGGTGATTTGATTTTGAGGGGAGTTAATTCTCTGGCAAGTTTAAATTAAGATTGCCTTATTGCCAATGGCAAGGTGAGGCACTCTTTGTAATGCATGAAGTAATTCATAATTTGGGATTAATGACGGCTCACGGAGGCAAGTGTTCCCCTTTAACCTCACTGTGGAAGTTGATCCACTAAGGTCATTGGATGACCACATTCTCAAATAACGGCAGAGCACAGATACCATTGAGGGCCGTGGCGTCACCTTGCAACTGTGGGTGTTTTTGCTTGGCTACAAGCAGGGATGCTCATACATCATTCAGCCATCCCCTCTGACAAGCAGCCAGCTGTGTCCGCATCAGTGATCTGTCAGAGCAGCCCCCCACTTCAATCAATCATCTGATTACCCATTCCAACGTTTACCGGGATGAAAATGACTCGGTGAATTGGACTGGGATTGGTGACTCTGGTAGAATTAGAGCTGAATGTCCCCCAGGAGCCCAGAAAGAAGCCTGGCATCATTAGATTATTACAAAAAAAAACATAAATGGGCCGCTGTGACACCTTACAGCCCCCCCCTCCTCCTGTTTGTTGGCGAGTCACGAGGACGGCCCTTGATGAAGCGAAGCCTTAGCTTGTATCTTTCGCTGTTGTACAACAAAATCAATGATTCGTAAACGGCGCTCGGTGACCCGAAACGCAGCAGTCAGCACCGGGTGTCGGCGAGACACCCCGCCACTGTTTTCGATCTGATTATACACAGCCAAATGAGCAGCACAGTCATCCTCTGCACCAAAAATGTGTGATATGAAACACACACTCAGGAGCCTCAGTGGTGTTAGTAATTACTTGATCTTGCAGTTCACAGCCTTTGGTGACATACAGGCGGTAAATCAGCCAGACACCCAAAGGGTAAATGATAGCTCTCCAGCACAGTCTGGAGTTTCATACTGAGTGGCGACTCTGCTCCTTCTCTCTTCCCAGTGACTCTCAAACGTCCTTTGCTGATCCTAACTTGCCCTAACTGCCACACACACACACACACACAGACATTCTCTCTCTCTCTCTCTCTCTAAGACTCCAGAGGAGCAGGGGTCTGGCAAATGCTGCTCGATGTTGAAAGGGATTAGAAAGATTTGTAAGTGCTCAAGCTGACTCCTTCATGTCAGGATTGCAATGGTAGCTGGAGGGTCTGTGGTGGTGGGGTTTTTTTTAATTTATTTTTTCTCTTATAATAACGGCGCAAGCAACTTTTTCTTCGCTCCCTTTTCCTGGCCCTCCAGCTGAGGGTAATGCGAAGCAGAGACAAGGGCTTTTAAAAGCCCAGAAAACCTCCTGGTGTCAGGATTCTTCCAGCGTTATACAGCTGTATTTGCTCCCATTTGCGGATTATTTTCTCGGTGGGGTTGTGACGTTGTTAAGACACTTTCACAGCTGTAAAGTGGCCGCGCACAGAGGAAAGGACTCTTTGACTATAGGATACCTCCCTGAGGAAATTTGCGTTCAGTCGCTCTCTGCATATCGCCTATTGTGCAAGCAGAGTTATATCAATTTTTCAATTCTATACAGCCTGAAATAGTTGTCAAATGGCTGTGATTGAAAAGTTCACTGTTCCTAGGATGCCATGAATGAAGAAAAATATATAATCTATCTCACGACTGCACATTGCAAGATTTATCCTGACTGAAGCGGTCTGGCCTGCATCTAGCCGAAATCGAATGATTATATGTGCACAACAAAAACCCATTTGTTTCCCCTCACTCTAATGGTCGTACCCAGGTTGTATGAATAGCATGGGTCAGGCACATCCCATCCAGCATTCCATTATTCATTGTTCTCATTTTCTGTGAGAAATTCATTTCTTTCGGGAAGCCATCGAGAAAGCACTGAATGCCTATTTCCTGTTGGCCGGTGCAAGTAGGGGCTGTGGGAACAGCAGGGGTGGGGATATGGAAATATAGCAAATAGAGCTGATAAAAAAAAAAAAGGCTGCGTCTACACAAATTGCCTGCATTTTCCGTTGATAGGAATCACAGAATGTTTTTGTTGGCCGTGGTTGTTCATTTATACATGCAGATGATAGCTGTGCACCCTAATACCTGAGTTACTTCCTTCCTCCTTTACATTCTCCCACATGAAAAGCATCTATTTCTATATTTATGAAACAAACCCAAATGGGTTGGTAATAATATTTTTATGCTTGGTCAGCATGCTCATTTTGTAATTGCCTTTAGATAGCTGAATAATATTAAGCTGATCTCGTGCATCCTTATTGAAGTAAGACTGGTGCAATGTGGCGATATGTCGTTCACTTGAGAAGAACACAGCAGGCTGACATAAATACAATATGTACTGTATATACGCTATATATGAAATTCAACTCTGCCTATAAATGATTCAGTCTCAAATAAGCAACCTGTAATTATTGAATTATACATTAAAACATTATTTGAATATTAATTGAAACAGAATGTATTGTAGGTTGTAAGTGTTTTATTTTTTTCAGAGAGTTTCTGCACTATTTACTATCAGTTCGTCAGCAGCAGGTAAAACCATTATGTGGAACCAGGATATTTTGATCTAATTTGGAAGATTGAGGATATATTTTCACTGAGTTGCAGAGTGGTTAAATGGGGGTTGGGTGATTGGGTATTCAATTTGATTTATATGACAATGTTAACAGTGACACATGACCAGACTTCAGGGAAACTCCAACTGTGTCATCCATCTGAGGAAACTCCGGCTTTGGTCAGTGAACTGTCCTCAGCATACATCCACATGCCGGGTTAAAAGTGTCTTCACACCATATGTCCGTAACTTTTCTACAGTATTTTACTGTTCAGTGAGCAACACGGGTATAAGATTATTTACATTATTTGCATTATGTCGATTCTTTTTATGTTTGATCAAAATAGTGATCACTGCTGGAACACATTCCCCCACATCTTGAAACTACAGGGAATATCATTTTGGGGCAAATATTGATCAAAAACACTGTAACCACGCTTTACTCAGTAAGTAAAGATGAATTTCAGCTTTAAGTAACTCACTGACTCTGTTCAAAATAATTGTAGCTTGAGGTTGTTATGCCTATTGAAAGTGTACAGGGCAGATACTGGCATACTGGCAGGAAGATTGTCCACTAATAGTAGGTTGGCAGTTTAATTGTCTGCTCTTCCTGGTGACATGTTTAAGTCTCCTGGAGCATTGAACTGGTCTGCCAACAGCACATTTCCGTGGCACCTCTGCACACATAATATGTGTGTGTGTGTGTGTGTGTCTGTGTGTGTCTGTGTGTGTCTGTGTGTGTAAAGTGAACGTGAATGTCGGGCACTTTGTCCAGTTTGGCAGAAAAGAGTCCAAGTGCAGTCCATTTACAGTTACAGGCAAAATGATGTGGGTTGAAAATTAAAATGCACACTGGGTTGTAAACTACTTTATGACGTAATCCAAATTTTAAACATTTTTACTTAATTTATCATGTTACTGCATGAACAATGTTGAAAAACTAAGCCAAATGACTTTACTCTTCACTGCAGAGTCCGCATCGGGGAGAAAGGCAGACTGCCACTGTATATGTAAATGCGTATTTGATGATTTTGCTACAGCCACCTTTACACTTGTCAAAGTGAATGTAATGTCCTTTATTTATATGGCGCTTTTCCAGTCATTGTTGACCACTCAAAGCACTTTTACACCACAGGGTTTGCATTCACCCATTCACACACACATTCATACACTGGTGGGAGTAGCTACCTCGCAGGGTGCCACCTGCTCATCGGGAGCGTTAACCATTCACACATTCATACACTGATGGCGCAGCATCAAGAGCAATTTGAGGTTCAGTGTCTCGCTCAAGGACACTTTGGCATGTTAACTCCGGGTCTTAGATCGAACCAGGAAACTTACGATCACTGGGCGACTGCTCTACCGTCTGAGCCACAGCCGCCCCAATGTATGTGTGTATTGTTTGCTCAGTAGGTGGAAATTGTCAAAAAAAACATCTATAGCACATGAATAGCAGCATGAAATGGCATTAATGTTTGGATGATTGGTGTCTAACTTTGATTTATTTTTTAAGATTCACTATGCTCCATATTTTTACATCCTTTAAGCCCTTGTGGCTACATTATTCCCTTATTTGGTGCTGCAGCAATAGACCATACAATATTTGGTGTCTTTTTAAGGCAAATTTTTTTCAGTCATTACATATTTATATAATGTTGGTATCAAGGCAAGTTGCTACCCACTTAAAGTCGGGGTCAGCTCCAAGGTTTCTGCCTTCTTATAGCGAGGTTTTCCCTCACCACTTTAACAATGTGATGGCTTTCGAGGGAATGTTGGGTTTCTTTCAATAAAATACTAAATTAATTGATAATAAATATACTACATGTTAAGTTTCATGACATCACTTTTTATTGGGATTTGGTGCATGTAGACTTGAAATGATTTTAAGGCATTCATACTACATCAGCGTGGTTATGTGTTTGTTTTTAAGGGGCGATTTGTAAGATTCAGCCACTATTTCAAGTTTAAACAAATAAAACCTCATCGACATATTAAGTTGTATAGAAGTGTACCTCAAGAGTCAATAGTCGGTCATGGTAGCCTCCAGTGTGACACAAGAGTGGATCAATAGGAGCTGCACAAGGGCTTTTCAATCGCATAGAAGTTACGGCCCCCAACTATCACAGAAACTGAATGACCTTTATCACCATCCCAAACATCAGCTCAGCGTAGGATAGAGATAAAGAGCAACACAAGAAATAATGATAAGAATAACAATAAAATTACAAAAATAATAAATATCGGTTTGGCTTTCCACTAAAGCTCTTAATTTTCCAAATTTATCTTGTGCGCAAGTAATGACTGCAAACTGAAACATTGGATGAAAAATGCTCTAAATGACGTTGATGTAACATTATAGTGTGATGTGGATTTTTTTATTGTCAAATCCAACCCGTGTGATGTAAACTAAAGGCTACTGTATGTGAAATAATATTGTGGTTTTGTTTTGATCGGTTGTCGGGGTTGCAGTATTGTGGTCAAATTTTGTGTATTCTTGCACTGCTGTCTATTTCCTTTATTCATTTATTCTTTATTCATAACGCTTAACATCAGTGTGATGAGATGAGTCTGAATTTGACGTTTGAAAAGTTCAGTACACATTAATGAGGACATTACAATGTTTAATCCAGTGTCTAAATATACACAACCTAGAACAGAACTGCTATTTTGGAAAGTCTTGCCTGTAATTACAAGCACCCTTCAAAAGTGACAAAATCTTCCCATAACCTCAAGTATGCCCAAACCTACTTAAAGGCAGGAATGTCACCATTCAGTCCGACCTTTTCCTGTTCAACTGCTGATAAACATAGTGCTAAATAGATTAATTGCAATGATTAAATATGCTGCTGCAACACAGTACGGGAATAAATGTCATGCTACAAATACTTAATAACCAGAAGTTGGGGTTCCTCACCAAAATTTTGGATTATATTTTTTTACAATCAGTGTTATTTTCAGTGACTAAAACCAGTTGTTTTGCATTGCAGGTATGCAGTAAAATTTCTTGGCCAGCGAGTGCAGTATAGTACAGCTGTAGCAGTGGTGATGTGGTGACTCATAGGTAAACGATACCCCTTGAGAGACAGCTGGTTTGTGAACTAGACAACGGCGTGGATCTGATATCAATCAAAGTCACATTGAAAACAATCAGCTGATATGATACACCCCACACCGACCACAGGAGAGATCAGAGGAAGAGGCCACGGACATGCCGCTGGTATCAGACGTGGTGTGGAATCCATTAATACATCTCCTCTTCAAAGTGTGTCACCTGCCATTTTACATTACTCAGGGTATTGATCATTTTGTACCATATTTAGAGGAAATTCCACCCAAGGTGACACTAGAAAACACCAGAGGGGTATGGGTCTTAATCTTCTCCTTGGCAAATCAGCTCTTAGATGAGTTAATTTAATCCCTGGACTAAACAAATTAGAGTTAGGATGTATCATGTTCTCTGCCAACTCCTAATGGCCTCATTGTTTCTGAAACACCAGAGTCCCTGAGTGCTTCCTCATCCACGAAAGACAGGTAAGTTGCTTTCTCAGCCATTAGGCACACGCACTCTCACAGATACACGATGAACAGACAAGAATTATTGGTAACCAAAGTCCAACAATAAAGACAATGGATGACTGTGTTTTTTAGATTTTTATTACAAATCAATGAGAAGTGTGCTGGAAATCTTCCAGTGCCAATGGGGGTTTAATCTAAAAATAATAGAAGTGCTTTACTTAGCTAAACACAGGTAAAAGCATTCGACTAGACTGCTAGTAAGAGTACAAACAGCCAAATAAAATGAGACAATGGTAAAGTATTATATCATACTGCCGCCACCGAAGACAAGTGATTTAAAAGATTTCACTGATTTTGAAGACTTTTACAAAACTGTTGATTGTTATTACATTCATCCCATTATTGGCTAAAATAAGGTTGTGTTCTGCCTTCGGGGAACATATTTGGCTCAATCACCCAAAACTATGATCTCATGTTTGAGTTTTTGTAAACTTTGATATCCTACCCTAAATATACACTATGAACATTTCATTATCCCTTACTCATCACTCAAGTAGCAAACTATGAGGGTCCTTATTTTACCTTTTATTTCCAGGCCTCCACCACTTAGCACGTGAAAAGAGACAAACGGGTGAGTAGTATGATAATCTGGGGCTGTTACCCTCTTAAAGCCCACATAAAACAAACACAGAGTGCTTGCTTCCACTTAGTTCTGTATTTCTTTCACAAGAATGGCTTTTTGAAGTACAACATTAATGCTGAATGTGCATTTCCTCTCCTGTCAGGGACTTACTGTAGATGTTCAACTAACTGACTCTGCCTGACTGTGAGCTCATACTGAATAAATGTTAAAACAACTTTCCAAACAATACTCAAGCGAGGGCGAACACCACATCTGATGACAGCCGGGCACCTGACGGGGGCCAGTCTGATGATGGGGAAACAGCATCAAGGTGGTTTTCTTGCTGGGTTTGAGCTGCTGGCCACTTGGGGTCCGGATAGTTAATGTGATCTTAGCGAGGCTAAATGAGTGTTAGTGGTAAATTGAAACATCCTTTCATGAGGAAACTCCACAAATCACTGGGTTCAGGCAGAACAGCTGGTGGATATCAGAAGGAAAGCAAAAATAATTTCCTCCATAAAATATGATCCAGTTGTATGAAATTAGATTAGTAAGAAGTAAGCAGTGAGAAATATCGCCTGCCGCTGACGACTGAGCAATGAGTCGACCGCATATGATCTTAAAGAGCTATAAATATATTCTTAATTTCAGGTGGACTTCCATGATTGATTAATACATTAATTTAATTGTTGGGCCCAAATTGAAAAGAAGACTAAAAATCAACATGATACAACTGTTTTGTTTGCCTTGCACAAGTAGTGGGTAAAGTAGCCTCAAGCAGAGATTGGAGCTTAGAGGTCTGGTAAGCTCACCATTTTCTTTTGCTTTTTATTGCATTAATAATGTTTAAACTTGCTTGAACACACCTCCATCCCTTGGGAGCATTGTGTGTGGTTAGAACAACACCTCTCTGAAAAGCTGTGTGTATTTAACCTACTGGAAGGTGAAACCACATAAAGAAAACCAAAAAAGACGGTGTGCCCTACTAAATAAATTACAGCAGAGCTCAGAAGCACTCAGAGGCACTTGAGAGCACTAAGAAACCTCCCAAAGTGCTCACTGACAACTTTGATGCTCGCACCTAAAAACTGAACACAATCTTGTCTTTTTACTGATTCTGCAGTAAATAAGGCTGAATAGATTTTTACCATTCTGTATTTGCCTGCTTTTTATTCAGATTATATATATCTGAGCAAGCCAACGAGACAAAAATCCACTTTTTTTTTTAATGACCACATTAACTTCAAACTTCAAAGCAAAGGAACAAACTGAAGTGACTTTTATATTCTGCTCTGCTGTAAGCTTTTCAGCTATCCACCCAAGACATAATTGTTTTATTTGCTATTCGCACGCACAAGTGTCTTATTAAGATAAGGGTGGGCGATATAGCGAATATACTCGATATACTCATGGCTTGTTCCATGTGACATACAATAAAATGACTATAATGTGACCATTGAGTTCAAATTGGGATGTGAATGTTTCAAGCCATCTGCAATTAACTTTGGAATTTTGCTTCTCTTGCTGATGCGCCCTCACAGTAAACAGCATGCTCCACCATCCATCCAGAAGATTCTCTGGGCAGATGCATGTTTTTGTGTCAGGAGGAGCAGGGGGAGAGCTGGAGTGAGTAAAAAACGATGAAACGGTGAAGAGGCCATGCAAGGTTTCAGTGTTCAGAAGTTCCAGATAACTGGTCAGTTCTGGTACTGAGCTTTATGGGTGTTTTGTTTGTGTGTAATTTTTTTTGGGGGGAGGGGTTCAAAACTGGACTTGTACAGGACTCTAATACATTATACTTGATTGTATTTTCCCCCTTTTTGCATGCAAAATAATTAAAAAAAAACCCAATAGAAACCTCTAATAAAGAAAGATTAAATAATGAGGACAAATGTGACAGAGGCTAGTGGAATCATCTCATGTCATCTTATGCATAAAAAATGCCGAACTTTACATTTATTAAGTGTTTCAGAGGAAGTGTTGAAATATCACGATATATATTTTGTATTGCGATACAGCCTAAAAATATTGCAATATTATTTATTGGCCATATCGCCAGCTTTAGTTAAGAAGCACATTTATTTTGTCCATTACAGCAGACAGTGACATATCACATACAATAACTGTATCTGAATGTCTGTTTTTTGATTTTTGTTTTTTTTCCTGTTTGTTGTCTTGTTTTTTCAATAATTTGAGGAGGTGATCCTCATAATTGTTTTGGCAGAAGTGACATCATTTTCATGATCTAATGACAGTAACCTTCGTAATAGCTCACAGTATTATTTTAAAAAAGTGAATTTTTTTAAAGGCAATTTTTGGTTGTTAACTCTAGACATCAAAGCCAGTTTGCGGTAAAACAGCTTACAGTAAGTAAACTGTGAGTTAGTACATATTTATGGCTGCAGATTGAGTTGTGCTAAGTTTGTCCTGAGGTTAGAGTTTCAGAACACATGGAGCAACTGAAGTTATGTTGTTTTCAACCATAATTGTCTATGACTATAAATGATTTAAAAATCTGGAGATAAAAAAATAAGGAAAGAATGTTGAAGAAATCATCAGGTAGAAGGCGAGTATGTTTTTTACTTTCCTCACATCTTGCTTTGATGGAAGCGAATTCTGTGCTAGTGAATATACAGATACCCCCCCATGTCACAGCAGGGCATGTTTTCATTGCAGAAGTTTGGCTCATTACATCCGTGAAAATTGGAGATATTGTGGAATCACTAGCGCTGCTGCCACAGATCCCTCCTGTCAGAACGCAAAAAAGTAAACATCCATGAGATCTCACAATATTTTCAGAATGTTCTGACAGGGTTGGTCACTATGTGGTTCGATGAAAAAAATACAGAAATATATGAAAAATAAAAAGAATAAATAGATAAATAGATAAAATCTTGGAGTCTTCCTGGGATAAACCCAGTGCATGCAGCCATGTGTTATAGCATTATTTACACTTCTCTCTGCTGCTGATTTTGACTGATGGACAGGTTTTGACCTCGTACCATAGACAGTAAATGTTTAAATATTATAAAAATCTAGAGTACAATATGCAAGGCCTTCACCTACAGCCTTCCCCTCATGCAGGAATTCACAAATTGACATTTCACACCTCAGCTTCTTCAGAATGCCACTATCTGACAATATTGAGTAGCTTTCAAAATCTTTTTTATTTCTTAACCCAAAAACCGAGCTGACAACTGTCTCCTTAAAAATCAGCATCTCACATTCTAAAAATATGTTAAATCAACGTAACTACTCATCCCCCAGATGTATAATTAATGTGGTCACATATAGTGCAGGAAAAAGAAATCTGAGGTTGCCCTCTCCTCTCCTCCCTCTCTCTCCAGCACTGTCCTCAGCAACCCAACAATCCCCGGGAGAACAAAGTGAGCTGTGAAAGCATAAATATAACTATAGTATCAAAACTTTGAAATCTCTGCCGTCAGTGGTCTGACAGCTGCCTGCACTAATTAGTCATCAAAGGTCTCCCTCTTCTACCAACAGCTAATGCCACTAAAATATCACTGCTGCAGTGGTTGCACGTCACTGCTGTGTCGTTATAATGGACAAAATGTGGGTAAAAGCAAGAAAAAAATATGCAAATCAGAAGCCTTTGTGGCAACAATATGTAACCACTTTCTTTTTCATGGATTATGAATTGCCAAATGTGAATCACTGTCAGGTCCAGCAAAAGCTGAAAAGATATCATTTGTTTGATTCGACTTTGTCCCCCACTGTCACAGGTAGACCACATATCTTACATTTGTCACTAATGATGAATATGGTCCATTTAAGCCCAAGGGGAAGACAAATAACATCAGTGCTCACTCAATTTCTGGCTGAAATCATCTGTCTTGACGGGGTACAGGTGCTGATTCACCAAACTCGATTTGCCCATTAATACCCTCCAATGGCTTCAAAACAAACCGAGTCTGGGGCCACAGGGGAGGAAGGCGGTACGGCTATACGAGAAATCTCAACTAAAGAACTGTCACTTTCTATTAAAAACAGCCTGAAGACTATCTGATCAATTATGTAAATAGTGAATAACTGACGAAATTCAGCATAAATTCAAAGTAGTGCATGACAGCGAGAGACGCACTCGTGTAACCATTGTAGTCTATTAGCCACTTCCAAAGTAGATCGACCCTTGATATTTCCTGTGTGATACAGTGCAACTGTCAAAGATCAGAAAATGAACTCCTGTTTAGTATATATTGAACTCGTCAGTTGCCCTTTGTGGGCCCATTAATAGACTGACTGCATTACTGCTCTTGTGGCATTATGCCACTCAGTCCTCACCCGGTTTCAAATGGAATAGGGGGATGTTTGATCGTGAGTAATGAAAGCGCAGACGCTCAAGTTAATTGTTGTTCATTTCAAATCCAGTGTTGGTCAATCTTGTATATCTTGTATATGAAAGTTTTCATAGTTTGGGGAAAATCTTGTTTTCTAAGGTTGGATTATCAGGTAGCCTTTTACCTTCTCCAAACATGATTGTCCCCCCTCCCCACTGACCTAACAATTCATTTAACTCTCCAGGACTGGACACACTTATGTCATCGTTTTTTTTGGTGCCATTTTGTGTTAAAGACAAGCGATCATGCACAAAACAACAGAACGTGTACAGTTCATAACTGTTGTTATTTGGAGCCAAAGTGATCCTTCCGAACCTGTTAAACTTTAAATAATATAGTTGAATCATTAACATCAGGTCCGATTTGCGTTGAATTCTATGCTCAGGCACGTAATATTTTTTTTTTTCTGTTTCATAGCGTCTAACTAATTGAAATGAAACTGACAAAAAAAAAAACATGCAGACAACACACTTGAACATGCAACAGCATGTTTAAGGTCCGTGGGTTGCTCATCGTTTTCATTAATTATTCTATAGGCTTTACAGCAGCTCAGCAGTCTAACTGGAGACAGTCACCCTGTGCAGTTCAATAAAATCAAACATGAAGTAAAAATTCTCTCTCAGTTAATCAGTCATTCAGGTCTCTCCTCTTTATCCAGTCCTCCCATCCAATAGAAGTGCATATCCAGCCCCCGTGTTGGAAATATGTTCCTGTGCATGTCAAGTACTGTCTAATTCCTTTTATCAAATATGCTCAGTTTATTTGCTGTTGGCTGGTTGTGCACCAGCTCTCTCTGTCATGATATCAGGCTGGGAACAACAGTCAGTGCAATTAATATCTGGGTGAGTCAGTGTCCCCCTGGGCTCTCTATTATTATCAAACATGTCCTCCCAGGCTTCCTGCTTTTATACTTGGCACATTACAGTGTGTTGACAAATCAACTTATGAGCGCTTAATGGTACACAACAAGAAAATGTCACACATAACAATACTGTCATCCATGCTGAAAAAAGCATCCCTCTGAAAAAGTAAGGGGTCCTTGAAGGGTTCTTGGCTGCATGGTTGAAAAGGCAGAACGTGTTGCAGCTCTGTGTGCTTCGTGTGTGAGCACCAATGAGCTTACTCCAGATCCACAATGCAGCACATGCATTTAAATGTGCTGCATTGTTTTGATTCCAACCAAGCAGCAAAGTAAATGAGTGCAAAGTTTAATTGATTTTCTTAAAAATTGACCACCAGATAAGGTATTAAAAGACTGAATGCTGGACTTCAAATTTGCTATGCACAACCAGGAATTCAGTTAAATGTTGATGAATTAGTGTTGCTAAACTTTATTTATTTAAGCAAAAAATTAACTTCTGCTTCTGGAAATGAGGTTTATAGAAGTGATAGGACTGACCAAGCTAAAGCAAAGAGCTGAAAGACCTTAAAATGATTTGAATGAACTGTAGAATTACACATTTTCAGAAGTTATGACACATTACCACTTTCATATTAAATGCAGTGATTAGATTTCAGAAAATCAAGGATATTTTAAATCATTTGTACTGCTGCCACATGCCCCACCACTGCAGATTCTTTTCCGTCTTAGTTTAATGACAGTATTGTCAGAACTGCTCAGTTCAACCTTAATAGTCATATCTTTATATGTTTGGCCATTTCAGACCATACTACATGCATTGGGTCTTGGCCACATCTCAGCTGCAATGGGGGAAAAAAAGCATAAATATTCCTATCAGAAGCAGCAGTTACTTTTAGTATAAGATTTTTTTTTTCTCTATAAGCTACTGATGAAGGCAGGCTGCAGTGGAAAGTTCTTAAGAGATCATGTTCTGCAGCCAAGAACCAATATTAGCTCCATTCCAGCATTTGTCAACGAGGCTGTAACAAGATTAATGCGCAGGCTCAGTCACTGGCAGCCAGCGCAGCTGCACATATTTACAGGTACAGTAGCAGAGAGAGGATAAATCTGATCTGGAAGATGGCTGATCCGCAAACTGTGCGGCTGATAGTCTTTATTGCTTTAATGCAACTCTCTATCTCTCTCTCTCTCTTTAAAGTTATATATAAAGTGCACATTCTTGGATACAAATATTTGGATTGAAACCTGGCTAACGCTGAATGGGATGCATGGTTGGTCAAGGAAAAGATTTAACTTTATACATCTAAAACAGGTGGCAGCTGGATGGAAGAAGACACAAGGAAGCTGGAAGATCATGATATTAAATAACCTACATGCTGTTGGCTATGTTGCAATTCCAGTAAGAAATTCAGAAAGCAGTAAAAATTCTTTTACTTAACTGGATACTATATGTCTCCAGTGTTATGTAGTGCACAGCAGGTAGTACATGGGTTTTTTTATATGATGTAGGCTCAGAGAAGCACATATTTAACAGTATTTAACAGTTTTCGCCGAGAGCCTCTGATTTTACATGACGCAACGTGATAGTCAGACGCTTGTTTGTTGTTAGAACCTGGAACAAAGAGAGAAAGTCTAGCCTAAGGTGAACTCAGTGCTGATTAACTTTCAAAGATCAAAAACCACTGCAAATATACAGTAAAATGAGTTGTTGTCACATATAGAAAATAAAATAAAAAATACAGGATGAATTCTCAACCTGAAGTGAGGTATACTTTTGATAAAATGTAAAGTAAACAAAGCCCAAATATAGCATTCAGCAGTCCTGCAGTGGACCCTGTAAAGGTGCCTAGATGAGCTGCTGTACTGTAGGGTGTAACTCTGACAGCAGAAAATGCAAGCCATCACATCCAGATGTAAGATGACACGGCACTCATTTGCTTCAGAGGTGAGAACGAATCAGGGCCGCAGTGCTGAATGACCTTGGCAGTCGTGTCCCCAGGGAAGAGTGAATTAATAGCTGACCTTTAGATTAGACTCTCTGCTACTCTCTATTTGTTTTTCCAGGAAAATGTTGACTCCATACTGCTATCTAATGTGAGGGTCGGTGCGAGTGTACATGCGTTCACATTCGCTTTCCAAGACAATCTAATCTGCTATGCATATAGAGAGGTCATTATCCATTGTTTTTACTCTCTAAAATAACATCATACCCTATCTACATAAATTAATGACATTATTTGGTCTTAGAAGTGACATTTATATTCAACTAAATTGCAACAGCAAATAATTTATATGTAAAACTTAATCGACGCCTTGATTGTGTTGAGATCTAATGTTTTCAACACGGCATTTTTGTGCCGTGGCAGACTCAGTGGGAGGTGGTTGGGATGGATGCTTGGTGTAGAACACATAATTCTTCAAGTCAACATTCAAGTTTGCTGTTAGGTAAGGTTTAGGCAGCAAAAGCTTAAGGTAAGGAAAAATACCAAGCAAAATATGATTTCATTGAACTTAACAATAATACAGAAAAGAATGACACAATTAAACAACGATACAACTTTCCACAAAGATTTAAGTGTAAATATGTTAGAGATAAATTTATTACATGTACATGTACACATCCTGCGGACTATCTAAATGCATCTAGTATGTGAATCAATATATGCATATAACTTACATATTTTAAAATACAAACAGATAACTTAAACAAGGAAAGGAGGTTCTAGATCTCAGTGAACTGGGCAGATTGTGCCAGTCAGATGGGGCTCGACATACCGTACAAAACAATTACGGGAGCTTTGAGGGTTAACCACGCACACGTATGGCCCGGATCACCAGGTTGAGTGGGGCGTCCTCTTTCTTTTTAGGCACTTTTGAGTCAGAGCTTTATTTCCGCTGATGTATTTATCATCTGATCATTGATTAAAAAAGGGGAATCTTTTTCCTGGACTACCTGACAAAAATATGGGAAAGACCTGGAAAGATGATATTTAGTTTCATGAATGTCCAACTATATTACATTATGTGAAATCTGCACGGGAGATCATGCTACTAGTTACTGTTTGATGTATCACTAGGTGTCTGGTGTATGGTATCACTAACGCTGATTTTATAAATCGATTTATGCACGGTATTGTAAAATCGATATCCAGTGTTTCAAACTGACTGAACTGTGACAGACAAAACAAAAGTAGATGCTGTTCAACAAAGTGCGTTATTCATCCACATCATGTAATGTATATTTACTTTGCTTTATAACCCTAATCTCAATTTACCTTAAAAAAAAATAAGGGCAATAAAGTCACATTGATTCAAGTTTTATTTTCTCCTTTCATGTTGGGAGTTTGACTACTGATGGCCAACCCTCAAACCTTACTGCTCCTGTCACTCAACACACTGATCACATTGACTATTTTTTTCCAATGTCTGCATGCCAAGGGCATGAAAGGGGTCAGAACAATCCAGTGGCATGTGTCTCAGAGCATAAGAGAAGTTCACTTAACCAGCACAGAATCAACCGCAAGCAAAGTACAGCACCAGAGCACCGCCAAGGTAATACATCTCATGAAGCTCCATTTCTGGATGTGCAACATTATGCCAAGCGTGATAAAAGTCCGACACACATTGTTACGCAGGAATATCAAGATGTCGTGTCATTGCTGGCCTCTCAAGTCCTCATCAGTTCTTCCCCACATGATCACACCATGTCCAACACCTCACCTGTAAATATTTAAACGTTCAGTTTGCTCTTACTGTCAATGTTTTATTGATGACAAGGTGCTTAAAGTTGTGACTGGCTTACTCTTTAAATGGGGGACCTGGTGACACTGGGGTGAAACTAAGGTCACCAGCAGGGAGACGGTAGTGTTTCCAGAAAGAAATAGATTTATTATTTATCACATTCACTGCCTTTACTGCTTCGCTTCTATACGTCTGCTTCCACACCTTTCACATCTATGGAATCACCTTCATACTTCACCTTGTTTCGCTGTTCTCTTTGTCTCTGAAGAAATGTCTAGTAACTTCCCTAAAGAAGCTATAGTTTATAGCTTTATAGAAGAAATAATTTGCCCTTGTAAAGAAAACTAGTTCAGTGTGAATGAGGTTTCTGCTCAAATATGTTTCCCCCTCGTTTTCACTTTTCCCAGACCACAGGGACATTTGCATATCATTTTGTCTAGCCAGTGTGACGCTCTGATGAGTTGGAGGTCCTGCTCAGTGAAGAATAAGACAAGCCAAGTGTGAAATAAAGCAGCAGATGAGAGCTTGTTCTCTTAGCTCGTGAACCAAGGGGACAGGAATCTTGTGGCTGCTATAAGAAGTACCTGAAAAACACATTGAATCTATGAACTTTTTCCCTGTGAAGTGATATTTTGCCCTCTCAAACACTTCCTCAGAAGATGTGTTGTAGCTTATCAGCAAAACCCTGGTTAAATTGAAATGGTGATCATGTTTTCACTATGGGAAGATAATTGATCAATTTGAAATTGTTCATAAACCTTAACAAAGATGATGTTAACGTCACAAATTAAAATCCTTTAATCATTTAACCTGCCATCTAATCAACTCCTATCTGTTAAAGCCCACTGAACATCTTCTGCCCTCATAACTAATTCATTTGCTTGTTTTCGTTCCAAAGGTGTAAATTTCAAATTTTTATTTCTAAAGTTTTAATTTTTTTTACAATGAAATTAGCAAAAGAAGTGTAACTTTCTATTGTTTTCCTTGACAAAACCATGATATATGACGAGCGGGGAATGAAAACAGGCTGCTTTTTGTTACCTACTACTTGTAAATTATTAAAAGAAAAAAAAATGGAATTCACTATTTGATGCAAGACTTTTTATACCTCTTATTGAGGATCATCTAAATTGTATTCAATTTTAATGCTAAAATCTTAACAGAAATTGTTTTACTTTAAATGTTACATTTCTAAAATTAGAATTACAGTTACTGACTTATTACATTTACCTATTCAAAAAATAGCCTTTCATATTTAAAATGAAATAAATAAAATCAACTGCAAATTCTTTTCAACCAAGTACAGCATATTCACCAAACCGTTAATAAATAATTATTCAAATTGTCCACCATCCAATACAGACATTTAATAATTTCTTCTTTTTTGATAATAGTTCATGAAATTTCAAAATTCTCTTGGGCTTCCTGCAAACATCCCACCTGATACATCACGTAACACAATGCTGCTGACCCTCAGCTGGGATTAGTGCTGGTTGGGGATGGGGAGACAAGGCGGCGGAGCCTAAAGCTTCATGTTTTACCTTGCATTGGGCAGAGATGGACATAAATCAGTTAGTACCAAGGGATTGTTTTTTACCGCATTAATTAGATGACATTTTTTGGGCCAAGTGCTACTAAGACAACAAGTTTCACAAAATCCATTAGTTTTTGTGTTACTTTGATGTTTGAAACTGATCCAGATCCAGAGCGGACCTGGATATCTCCATTTGTTGGATATCACATGTTCTTTGACGTAAGACCGATATACACAAATGTTTCATGAAAATCTTGGCAGTAGTTTTAGAGATATATCCATATTAGAAAATTGATCCAAAGCCAGAATCTGGCTTCAGATCTCCACCGTCACCTAAAAATAATCCTTTCATCCTTTTTGTCTGAAGGTAAACACCAAATTTTATCCAAATACAGTCGGATCTTTTTGAGTTATGCTCCCAAAAGGCAACTCCACCGAACCTAAACAAAATCCAAAAATGAAACTTAGAAAGACAAATAGAAGCATTTAATGATTTTTATTTAACTCAACTGTTCAATTTTTTTGGACATAAAGAAAAGTACTAAGCTTTATATATACTTTTGGACTTTAATCACTTAAAATATGACAATATATTTAGTAAAAGAAAAAACAAATATTTGACCGTTTGATACCATGTCTACACATTGACTCGAATATGTTTTCCACTTAAAGCCATTCAAGCTTTTTGTTTTTGGAACAATTGTATGTAATAATAGTGAAAAGACACGGTAAGGATGCAGGGCTCATACCATAACCCAGGAGCTATTACATGATTAGACCACAGATGTAAATAAAAATGGTCTCCTGTCATTTGTTCTTTTAATTGAGAGGAAAAAGGGGAGATATTTTTGACAGTGTGTAAGTGCAAGAGGCTCTCGTCTGGGCACTGCTCTATAATTAAAGTCACTGGTATCAAACACTCTGCAGTGGCAGGCTAATTTTTTCATCATCAATTACCTTGAACATTATAGACGCTGATCACACGAGACTCGTCTCAAACCCACTGCCGAGCTGTCATTGACGCTAATGGAATTTTAAATTGTCCCTCACAGTGGAGTTCTACTTAAGTGCAAATTCCAGGGAGGGTAATTTAGCTAATCTTCTTGAAAAGCGACATGGCTGCAATCAATATCAAAATATGTGGCCTGCTTAGGAGCCAGCAATTTGCTTCCATTCCACACCACAGTGCCACTTCAGAGATCAATGCGAATCTCAAAAGGGCAGCTTACCTCTACCTAGGAAAAGACTGAATCAAATATGCTCCTGCCACAGTTTGTTGGTTGTTGTTTTGCTTCGGGGTGAAGAGTAAATGATATGAGAGATTCAATCACCAGTGGTATATGATATGAAAACAAAACATCAGTGGACGCATCAGTGGGTTTGAGGACTCGCCAGATTTTCTTGAAATTTAAGAAGAGCTTTTAGAAATAACTTCCTAGTTACAAGTTTTCAGTGGTGTTTTATTTTATTTTATTTTTTTTTTTCGGTCCATGATAAGGTTGCAGCTCAAAAACATTCTTAATCTCACATGTTTGAGACTGATTTGGATGAAACGTGCTCTAAATTGACCGGTGTTTGGAACATGCCTTGGTTGTGATGTACTCCATATCCATATGAGTGAGGACTCGTATTAGTCCCAAGTTGGTGCAGGGTACATGTAGCATCTAACGTGACGTTAGATGCTACATGTTTCAGTATGAACCTTGTTTTGATCTGTTTCTCTTCCACCCTGTTAAAGTTACTGCTTTAAGCTGTTTCTTCTGTCAAACTCCCTCTGGCGTGTCACAGGACAGAAACTTGTCATTTCTGAACACAGCTTTGATTATGAAACATTTGCAGGAAGATGGGCTGGAAAACTGAAGGTTCCCACCGACACTTGAAATGTACTGATACCTTTTCTGAAAACGCAAATTATTTTGATGTCATTGTCTTTTAAAGTTTGAATTAAATAAAAACACAATATATTGCAACTGTCCTGACGGATTCTGGTGCCGCTGCACACTCATTAATGGGTTTCAATTTCCCCTGTGAGCAGCTGACTCATGTGCGCAACCTAGTGGTTTATATCAGACCATGTCTATCAACCTAGATTGAAAGACGGGTCCATCACTTCTAAACATGGTTCAGTTGTGCCATGCATCTCCCACAGTACGGCACAATAAAACATCGGAGGTGTGCAAGGTGAAAATTGAAATTTTCACAGTTCACAGTTACATTAACTTGTTCGAATGTTCCCCAGTGAGTGCAAATATTAATTTATTCATATTTTTGTTTTTCATTTATTTAAGAACCGAAACGTGAGCTACCAAATTTTGAATACAAAGAGTCTTGTATATTCATAGAGATAGTTAGGCTTTAGTTTATTTTTTTTTAAGAATCTTAAGCTTTTGAAATTATATCCTCTATGATATCCACAATTCACAACTTTTACAAGGCAAAATTTAAAGGCTTCTTAGTTAAATAGCTATTATATTCCTTATATCTCAACAAGACAAGCTACTGTGGAGCCTCGGTCTATGAATAGAAACCATATCAATTTCCATCTCTATTTTTGCTCACATCTTAAATTTGGCATTAGTTCTTTTGATAATTTGATATTGCTGTATAGTGGCTCTATCTTCCGTCGGATTTTGACATTTATGATCAATAACTTTGGACAATTCAGTGACTTACATGTGGTCTTAGCTTCTATTTATAGATAGTGTTTTCATGTGTTATTTCAGACTCCTCCGCTGCCCCTGCCACATTATAGTCTGCTTCAAATTCAGCCTCGAGTAGATGAATCATAGCAAAAATCCTTGACAGCGTCCTGCTGTGGAAGCCACACAGTCATGGCCAAGGCTGAAAACAATACATCGCTTTTGTTTTTTGTTTGTTTGTTTGTTTTTGTTGAGGAGGCAGCAAATAAAAAGAATATAAGATGTTGTTTAACTTGAGCTGTGTTTACATGCTCGCAGTAACTTAACTAGTTTATTTTGGTTAAGCTCTTTATTTGAACGTTTGATACCCTTTTATACAGTGTCTATTTGACCATTAACCAGTAGCAGTAACTCACTAATGTGGTTTTGTTGGAAGGAAAACTGCCTGAGCCTGTGAAAGACGTAGATCTGAGTCCATATATAGTTCAGAAACGTTTTTATTATTGTTGACAAAATAGTCTCAACACAAGATCAACACAGCGGCCGGTCTGAAGATTTCAGTCACAACACATAATCTTCAGTTGATGGAGCTTTTTTTTTTTTTTTTTGATACTTTCTGGGCATTTTGTGATCCATGCTGGTTTAAAATATGAACTTCAGTCAAAAGCCCTACTGGACATGTTCTATCATTTTCATAGTTCTTGCTTCATGATTTGCTTCTGAGTTTACTTTTCCAGTTTGTTTCTTGTGTTATTTCTTTACACTTCCTCTTTAATTGTTTTCCTCCTGAGATTACCTCCATTCTCCTTTTACCTGCCCCACCCTTATGTGTTACATCTGTGTCCAGTATCTCCACCCTCATTGTGTACTCAACACCCCTTTGTCTAATGTCGTATTTCACTGTGTGCCGTCATTCTAGTGTTTCCTGTTTTTCTACTCTTATACTCCAAGTGCTCAATTTTTTGTAATTGTTGTTTAATTGTTGTTGTCACGTGACTCCCTGTCTTCGTGTACATAATTGTGACCAATGTCGATGGTTGTCGAAGTTGCTTTTCATAAAAATCAGATCTGATTTAGAACTACATATGAAAGTGACCCAAATCCAATTCGAAAATATCCGATTAAATGTGATTTATGCTGTTCACACCATCATGAAAAAATCTGATCTGGGTCACATAGAGAAGAAATAAATTAAATTCAGGCCTTTTGGCCTGCTGGATGAATGTAGTTGAAGTTGTGGGTATCCTTTTTTCATGTCCCGGGCCTTTTTTTTTTGTTGTTTTAGATATGAAATGACTCCAGTAGCTTTCTCGCTGTGTTCTCTGCATTTTGGCCCAAACCTGCCATGGCTTTATGGCACACATCAAACTTTTCAGTAATAAAAAGTCCCATCAGGGCCATATCCCTCTGCTTTACATTGCAAAAATATCCTCATCTCCATCTGCGGTATCTGATTTTTTAAACACATGTGGCCGGTACGATAAGCTGTAAGCACAAAATTGACATATCCCTAATAAGGCTGATGTCAGCCAATGGCCAACTTGTCTCGAGAGGTGAGGGTGTGAAAGTGCCTACTTGGATGTCCATTCCAGTGGATGAAAGGCGATAAAGTGCCCTCTAGGGTGTCCTTTCAATTATTTTTACCTCTGTCCCTAAAATGTCCTGAGTTGCCTATGAACAGTTGGGTAAATAACACATCAGGCAGAGGGGAACGTTTTGACCTGCTCCAGCCATTAATTAAATGCATCAAAAGGAAATTCAGTTTATTTTTTCATGGAAAAATCCTTTTATAGCCTTAAAATGTCTCTGCTCATCACTCTCGTCCTCATGTGCAGCTGGAGTGAACCAGAGCTTGTCTGCTCTGCCATCCTCTTAAACTAGTTTGCTATATGCTATAAGTTCAAACATTGGAGTCATGGACCTAAAACCAATCAGACCAAAAATGTGCATAACAGAGGGCTGAGTTACAGAATCTCACTGATTCTCTGTAAGAAACATTCAGTCAACATGACCTAATACGGACCGGCAGCTTCTCTGGTCATGTCTCACCCTCTCATGCCCTGACAGCTGGCTGACAGCAAAGATTTGATACTCTAAAAGCGTGACTTAATAGAGATTTTGAAATACACCAGCACACTGTATTATATTGTTTTAAGAATTATACAAATAAATGTATTTATTATATTTAATTGCAATCATTGTTGAACCTAATTATTGTCATTGTTTAAGGTTGACAACAGTGCAGTGAATACAGAAAGGTGTATATTATATTCTTTCAGGCATACACTATAGTACACATAATACAATCAACATAATGCACAATATAAGTTTCAAAATTTTAATGTGCAAAGAATGGCCTTTAATGGTAGAACTATATTAATTGATGCTTAGAGTATCTAGAACAAAAGTTGATTCAAAGTTATATTCCACAACAAGGGTCGGTGGTTGAAAACAATGTTGGAACTGGATGAGATAGATATTCTGGTTAGCTGAATGGTGGTTGAGCACAGAGTGAGGGGGGTCCAACAGAACCCATCTGCCCCAGGGGATCCTGCTGGGATAATCTGGCCTTGATAAGAGGAATGAATTTTATTCTAATCTCCTCCTTATCTGCACTGACTTCATTTGGATGTACGCAAGACACTTTCTCCTTTACGCACACAAGGTTCAATTCACAGAATCAACATGGACATGTTTGAAGTTGTTAATTAAAAACACACACTTTGGTGCAGCCGAGAGCATATTCAACACCGCTTGACAATGCAGTTTACCCTCTGAAGCACATTTCCACCTAATTCTCCTTGACATTGATACGTTTGGGGGAAAATTATGTCTAAATGACAAAAAATGACTTAATTTATTACACTACTTCTATTTCATGAACAGTGTCACAGGTCTTAAATGTGTTCTTAATAAATTCTGCTGTTATTATGCATTATGCAAATGAGAGTGTAAACCACAACCATGGCAACTCCCAGTTTGCTATCCCAATTTGTCACCAGTGTATTCTCATGTGCCCCTGCTTACACTAAGCCTTCCCTGATGCACAACTGGCCTTTTTTGAAAAATCCTTCCCTTTTTCTCTGGGTGAAGTGCAATGGTCACAAATTTCTTTGTCACTTTGGGTTTAACACAGGAAATTGGTGATATTTGGTAAGCTTGGGGCAAGAAAAACCCGCATGATTAGGTTTAAGAAATGACTGGTGATGCTTAGATCCAAACAGGATGTGAAGTCAGGTTTCCTTAGTGAGTTCTTTCTAAGACCATTCAATCAACCCCAACCTCCACCTGTCCTTGAGAAATTATAATATATATGCACTACGTCATCTTTTTACAGAGAGTGCAAACCTCCACTTACCTTATAGTAGAATCCCTGGATCTGCTCCTTTTATGGCAGTACTCAGTCCATCCTTTCTCAAAGTTTGGCTTAAATACGTCCAGTACTTTTTTGGATAAACCTGCCAACTGCAAACATACCTTCTTGGTAGAACCCAAAAACTTGAATGAACGTCTGTCATTTGTTTAGATATTGACACCTTTTGCTCAGATGATGTGAAGAGAACATTATCTCTGCCAGTTCTCGTATTCATTTCAGCTCAATACTCCCACCACCCTAATGCAGACGTTACTGATATGATTGATATTATGAAATTAATTGTAACCTGAAGATATTGAGAAATAATACGTAGTTTTCACTTAAGTCCTTTTACATTTCTCTCATATTGTGTGTTAAAAGAAATCATAATATATAATACTGCACACATCTAGAATGAGAACTCAAAAAAAAACCCAAAATATTTATCATAAAGACTTTGGTGCTTTTGTACCCTGACATGAATTTTTGTACCAGTGCATTGGTCCATGCAACCTACGTGCTTTACAGCTCAAGTGTGTGGGTGTGCCATTTAACAGGGCCTCGGCCTGTATGTGAAATGTCGCTGAAAATGCAATCGTATCTATGTGAGTTATCTCATGCTGGGTTTGAGGGAATACAACGAAAATGTCTTGTCAGTGTCAGCAGAGCTGCGGTCAATGGTGGAGAGATCCAGCGTGATGGAGAGGTGGATCCCAGAGAGAACAGAAGCCATGAAAATATCACTCCAAATGTGCAAAGGTATTATTACACAATGCCAGCTATCATCTTCTCCATTATTCTATTAATTGAGACTTGGGCGAACGTCTGATTAAAATGTCAGTGCCAAGAAAGGCAAAACCTTGCCGTGACCTCCCTGAATTTGAATTAATGAGATATTTAGACTGCAGTTTCTTTTCCTACTGCCCCAAGGGCTACGTGATTATCCTAAGCTGTGAAGTACATCTGTGTCCATTAATTTTCACTAAGTAGGCAGGCACATATTCAGCAGACATCTTGGTCACTCATAGTGGAGCGTTGAACCCGCACATCTTGGGTCAACATTCAGTTTGTTCACAGCTGAAGAGCTGCTAAAATGATGGCTGGATTTTGACATTTCTGCAACCCGAGCATACAGAAGTACTTGAAAATACGGATGAGTTAATTATGAAAATGTTTTATTAGCTTTTGAGCATCTTATTGCTTGTAGGTCAGAGTATAGTGCTGAATCAATAAGGTGACGAGACGCCCCAAGAAAATCATTCTGACTGCATTAATGAAGTTGGGAGTTAAAATATGTACATTATATAATGTTTTAAAAGCACTCAAAATTAATACTTGAGTTAAAGTAAAGGTTTCATTTAAAAGAATTAAAAGTGAAATTGAAAGTCACTCAAGCAAAATTAAAACTCGCCATTATGGATCAGAGTACTTCTGCTAAATTTACCGGCAATGAGTGAATGGAAGCATCAAAAGTTAGAGAACTGTAGTCAAACATCATTTTGGCCAATTATCACATTAAATGTTCAACATTTAAAATCTGAATCTGAAAATTTTAAGTTAAAAATCAGCAGTTTTCTCTGATGCAGCATATAATCTGCAACATAACTAACAACTAAAATTTTGAAACAATAAAGCAGTCCTACACATTCAATATTTTGTAAATGACATGGCAACAACAAGTATTTTGATTGGCTACATGTATACTGATAGGAAGTGAAACTGCAGTCCAAAAAAAATAAAAGCCACAGTTTTGCCCTTTTAAATTACATTGCTGGAGTGAAATATGCCTAAAAGTTTAAAAAATTGTAATTATGTGCAAATTAATCACAAAAATAAAACATGTCCGATGTGCAAAGGCTCCAAATCTTCATATTTATTTATTTACCACTTGGAGGAATATCAGTCAACAAGAGTTTTGTTACTTTTCTAGGATATGGCTCAAAACTTTTTCTCTTAAGTTCCACTGTTATTACTTTTGACTAATTCTGACAAGTATGACTTTCAGGAAAGGTTTGCATCCATTTCAGTGTCAGACTTAAATGTCACAGCTTTCAGGTCCCATTCTTCAAACTAGGGTTATGTTTCATTGTTTTTATCATTTTTTTTTTCCTTTTCACTCACTTCTTGTCCTGTTTTAGATTCACCTCCTGTCCGCTGTTCCCACCTTGTGTGATCACCCATTGTCCCTTTCCTTTACGTGTTGCACCTGCGCTTCAGTGTCACCCCTATTCCAGAGTATTTATCTAGAAGGTGGGGAGTTTGCCCTGTGTTTGTTTAGACCATTGACCTTTTCCTGTTTTCCTGTCAGACAATCGGTTTTTGATTAAACACCTTGAGGTGTCGATCGATGGTGCAGGTGTGCAGCAGCACCTGGAGCTTCCTGAACTTATTAAACAAAAGTGGAGGAAATATGAGGTACACCAGCCAGTATAAAGAAATTATTCATGGAACATTGATGGAGCCATTATAATGTACCTTAATGATCCCATACAAGGAAACATTCCAAATCAATCAATAAATATAATTCTGTCGCAAAAGATGTATTAACTGTGTATTAGATACTGAAGTTGCAAATTGGAAACCTGCTGCAAACACATTTAAGTCATCAGATACATTTCATTTTTCATCTTTTAGTCATCTCACTCCTCTGCTCACATGTTTCAATCATTAATTGCCTATCAATACCTGGGTTTTGAACCAACGGTTTGGCTTTAATTTGGTCTACAATGAGAAAAGAGGCACTGAGTGCTAGAAAGTCCATTCAAACAACTTACCCCAATTCATTCAAAAAAAGACAATCTTTAGGGCAGGGGAGTTGTATAATCTATCTTATTGATTTCCCTGTGGATGCCAACGCAGCCAATTTAATAGGGTTTATTTTTTGAAGAGAGTCAAAGGCAGAAAGATAAAGAGCAGAATGAACTGGAGCTTGTTGGGTTTCTAGCACCAAACTGTTCATTTGATGGCAGCCATAGCTCAAATAATAGAACACATTGTTATTTCACTGAATGTTTCTTGTAGTCTTATGGCGCAGACCAATGTCAAATGGTTGTATAACAATAACAAACAAACATTTCTCTTTCAGTTTGACTGAGACCTTGAATGCTGCTTCAAAGATAGTTATGTAATTTGTACAGGAATCCAACCAGGGGGCCTCTGACTGATCCAAGGCAAAGAAAAGAAAAGGAACAATACTAGGCAAGACAACTAGAGTTTGAAATCAAAATGGACCCCAAGAAACCAACTCCATTTACCTGCCTCTCTGACAGGGGGAAAACCAGGAAACAAAAAACCCCATGCATTAGTGATGAGGAAATTAACATAAGATTCTACAATCCAGTACTTCTTATAAAAATTCCTAACATTCCTAACCCTAACCCTAACTATTTGTGTTGAATATACTATACTTTTTCCTAACAATATGGAAGTATTGACAGACAGACTGACAGGATGGGTTTTTGGCTTTACGGTTCCCTTCAGCTCATTATTTGGCTTCAAACTCAACTGCTTCAGAAAAAGAAGAATTCACATTCATCTTGTGGCTATCAACACTATTCTAAGGTACTAATGTCACTTCTTGCTGGCTTCTACCTTGAAAACTTTTTGCAGGTTAGCCATATTCCTTAATGATGATGTAGTATGTCAAAGGTCTGCTTGAGTGTTAAAAGCTGTCATCAAATGGGTCAAAACAGTTATTTACCTCTGCCAAGCATTAACCGGGAGGGGATTTTGTTGTATGTGTGAGTACATGAAGCAAATCTTGCCTCCATGCATGACTTATGCAGAACTTGTGCTCGAGGAACTCTCTGGTTGCAACGACTGATTGACAATTTTTGAAAAATCTTTTGACTGACTGAGTGCTCTGTTTCATTGCATTACTGCCTCCACTGAATTAACCTGTTGCCATACTAGTGACATTTTAACCTAAGCAAGTTTGTATGTTAGCAACATCACTCAAAATTTTAGCTTGGATTTGGGTTAAATTTTGAGTGGCTTGGTTATAACCCAAAGATAAATATATTAACATTTGGTCGTAATCTAAATCCAGATTTGGTATCCGGCTCAATATTCAAACCTGGATGTAACTCAAAAATTGTTGGATATTCATGAACATGTATGTGTGTATTAGCTCAATGGACAAACACTTGAATTGTGGGAGAGATCTGAATCTTATCTGGAGCCTGAATCTGGATCTAAAAGAGATTTAAACAGATGGAACTAAAAAAAAAATAGAATTTTATGACTATTTTTGTGACAGCAGAATGTGGCCCATGAACAGACTGCATTCAAAGACGATGAATGTCCATGTCAAGTTGTTGAAAAAGTCCCTTCAGTTTTGAATGCAGATATTACACTCTTGAACAAAGTGATGGACCAA
>KV751379.1:2309193-2346251 GCA_001698575.1 Mola mola | reverse complement strand
TAACCCAAACTAGGCTGTATATTTATTTAGTACGTCTCTCATTCACTGATTTGCCAGCATATAGTTGTTAACTTTTCCACAGAAGTCTGAACTCACTAAGTTTTTACTCAAGCTTTCGACTTTGGCAAAGTCTGGCATGCACATTCACTCTGTGAATGTGGATGTGGACTTCTTCCTTCCATCGAAGTATGAAAGGATGAAACAAACATCCATCCAGAGAGCAGATAATTTGAATAAGAGCCAAAGGTTGAACTGGCACCGTTTGTCGGGAACAGTCAAAAGAAAAGGCCACGGAGGCTACAACCAATCTGATCGCTAAACGGAGCTGTGACAAATAGCTCTGACAATCCGGTCAGTGCCGCAAACACTGGCCCAGAGTGTCTGAAAATGGATGGAGACATGCCAGGCCCGCGTGACAAATCGTATTAGACTGAAAGTCTGACTGCCTGCCCACAAACTTTCAGCTGTCAAATACCGTGGAGTCAGTGCTAAGAGATTGCTGAATAAATACCACATCCCTCCTCTTCACGCCGAACCAAAGACAGAGAATCACAATCAGCGGACTGAAAAACTGGAACACACCAGACAGTAGGTTTCCTTAACACCTTTTTCAAAACCAAAATTAACTTTCACTATTACAGCTCTCTGGTATTCCAACTGTCAAACCGCTATCCAGAAACCTTCGTAGAGTTTTTAGCAGAAAAATATCAGACTGAAAAACGTACAAATGTTGTTCAATGTTTTAGATCATCTTTTCCATCTCGGTTTCTCAAGGTAATGCAAGTTTATTTAAAATGGAGGTTGGTTCATTTTTATATATCTTCCTAAATCGTATTGTTTTAGTGTGCAGTTCCAGATGTTGGGATGTGTTGATGTGTTTAATATTTGATTTTTGGAAATATTATTATCTATTACGCACTCAGAGATTTTAAACTAGTTTTTTGGAATTTCAGTGTAACTCCCAGGTCTAATTGCTGCTCCCCTATGAGTCATACTGCAGCCTCAGTCACAGATCTGATGGCTGGTTCCATCACAGGAGTAAAGATGAACAGACATTTTGAAACAAAGTAGTTTTGGCACAGAAGGAAGGGGAAGCACAGCTTAAATAGATGAGGTGGAAGGGAAAACATGCAAGATGCAGGTGAGACTGATTACAAGGCAGGAAGATGGAACTTGAAGACGGGGATGAACACAAAACAATTACCAAAATAAAACAGGAAACAGAACATACATAAAACTAACTAAACACAGATAACCTGAACTAAGGGGACCTGACAGATTTGATCTTATCAGACAGCCAATAAATAAAACAGCTTTTGTTGCCTTGCAAACACGGAAATATACCCAGTATTACAGCTATGTGAATTCTCAAAATTAAACTTGATTCATGTTTTTTTTTCTACCTTTTTCCTTATGTGTTGCTTTTCACTTATTTCCCACAAGTAAAATTTTCCCCCATTATTTTTCTTTGCAATTGAACATTTTTCAGTTCTCCAAACACTTCTAAGCTTCCTGCAGAAGGGCTGCAGAAGTAAAAAGATTGGTTACCCACCTCTATTAATATTTACAGAATTAAATTATATATCATTTACATCATTCTTCAGTACAACTGAGGTACAACTTTTTTTTCATACATTAGCAACAATCATTTATTTTTTCTGATGGGCTGCAGCTTCTCCTCCTTCTCCTTTTTGTTATTGGATGAATATGTTAACTTTGAACACAGATGTACTTTGAAGTTATGGATAATCCCCAGTAGTAATTTGTGAAAGACATTCGAATACATTTTATTTTGAAAGATTAGTGTGACTAATGAGGATGCAAGAATGAAAAGTCAACATTTTTGCACACTGACAGGTAAGGGTGAAAAATGTATGATGAACAATGCTTTGATAGGGTGATTGTGAATTTGTAATACATTTATTTTCAATGATATTGATCTTACATGCATGTTATGGTTTAGTGATATTTTTAAGCAGTGTTTAAGACCTTTTTTTTCTCATTCTTTTTATGCTATGTTTTATTCATTTATTGACGTACAGCACTTAAGTTAAGTCTGGTTTGGTTTTTTTTATGTGCTTCATATAAATTTGGATTGGACTGGATGATGATTTTTGCTTGGAATGACAGAGTAATGGATAATCGCCCGAGGAACAATCACAAACAAAAATATGTTGAATAAAGTATCACGTGCTGGCAAAAAGTTAAGAAAGTTTCAACATTTTTTTGACACATTTTTGTTTGCCTTGTAGTTCTTTGTCCTTTATTGAAAGGACAAAGCATTATTTTCTACATTAAGTGTGCTATGCTCAAAGACATTTAGGTGCCCTTATATTTGCCTGAAACAAAACAATGGAAGCGACAATGCAGCACATTGTACAGCAACACCCTGCGAGAGAAGCTTACTGTTCATGTCCGTCTTTGTAATGATTCTCTCCACCTGAACAGGATAGCTTCTGAGACTCTCCCTCCAGTCCAAGTCAAGTTACTTGAATAAGAAATAAATAAACCGTCCCAAATTGCAGAGATGTTCGGCGACTAAACTGAAGGTTACATTTGCATACAATTTCCCTCTGTTGACTTGCAGCCTGAACAACGGTGGCTCAGAGGTGAGTGCATTTTGGAAGCGACATGCCTGAGTGACGGCACTGGAAACCCTCTACCGTGTAAAGAGTCCCGACAAAGTGTTTGTCACACATGTTGAAGACGAGACAACAAGCACTCCCTCTTCGACAGAGCATTGCAGGCATGCACACACATAAACAATAACAAAAAAACAACAGTGCCTTTGGTGCAGAAATTTCATGCAAATTGAGACCTTATACTGAATCTAGAACATGCAACCGGGCACTCAGGTGGAGTTTTTAAAACAGATTAAAAAGACAAAGACATTTTCTAGCATTTAGAAAAAGGAGGCACGAATGCCCTCTGCCCTCCAATATGAAGGGAAGTAATTTTCTAAAACTCTCTTAATGGCCTGGTTGTTGATTTTATTTCCATCACATTAAAACATTTTTTATCTTCTTTACCTTCCATTTGTTTAATCACATGCTTCACCCATTGTACTTATCTCTGGGTCATGTCCCATTATAAATACATTTTTTTCCCTCCATAAATGCACACAGTGATACCCAATAGGGTTGAAGAGTAAGTGATTAATTTGATTGGGTTCCCCTCCAGCGTTACAGCTGCAGACCTGTGCACAGTTTCCTAACTGTACTGCGCAGATGGGAGCTGCTACCGAGCTCCTGATGAAATTTATAATCGTGCAGCCTCAGCTCGGTGCAGTAACATCAAATACCTATATTCTGTAGTGATAAAACATATATATATATACAATATATACAGATATTTTCACTTTAAGAACTCTTATTATTTTTCAAATAATTATCCAAACAGAACGAACGATTCTCCTATTTTCTTACATTACTGCATTATACCCTTGTTGAATGATGCCCAAGAAGAAGAGGAAGAGCTGCTTAGTCAAGGTCACAGACAAATTGATGCAGCAGAATTGTTTGTTTGGTTTTTATAGCATACCATGCTGCCAGGATTAGATCATTAGATTTTCTACATTAAAAACCCATGATGTCAGAGTTTTTTGTTTTATACATCTGCCAATGGAGTTGGAGTAAGGGTATATTCTCACCTGCATTTGTTTGTATCTTGGTTTGTTTGTTTGTCAGCAAGATTACACAAAAAAATAATAAACCAATTTTGATGAAAATGTCATCGAATGTGTGTCTTTGCCCAACCTACAGCTGATTAGATTTAATTTAATTCAGGAGAGGTCTTTAAACCTGAACCTACACATGTTGTATTAAAATAAAACATTTCAGTAATAGTCATGCTGTTGGTAGTCTCTCTATATAAAAGATGGATTACATGAACATACCACAAAAGTGAAGCCAAAGCATTTTGATTGCCCTGCAGTACAGGTCAAAAACCACTCATTCTCCTTTATTTCAGGTAGGATTTTGGCTAAACTATTATTTTTCACAAGATTTTTTCTCACATTTTTTGGTAGTTGTTATTCAATTTTTCAAAATCAGTTTGGTATCAATTAGTTTTTTGATGCTGTAAGAATGTACTGAAATGTAATGTACGCATGTTTGACATGCCGCTGGGTGTAAGGGCTGAAATTTAATACCATGACTGGAAGATTCCAAATGACAGTATATCACCACTGCAAGACGGCAGCACTCATATCCTGTTAGCTTCATTTTCTTGCAATGGCTAAAGGTTAAGGTATATATTTACATCAATAATATAAGTGAAAAAGCTATTGATTAGATACAATTGCTTTTTTATTAATTGCGTAAATGTTATCAGCAAATACATTGATAAACACAATGTCTTTACAGTTGCATATAACAGCCCATAATAAACTGTTAAGTGCTTATAAATGATATGTAGAGGTTAAAGTGTTCGGCAGTTTACTTAACCTACAGAAATCACTGAATAAAAAATTCAAAGGGCTGCCTCGTGTAACACGAAAACTTCAGTGTTAACCCAAAGAGAGAGGGAGACACCTGCATCTATGCATATCCCATTAATCTTGTTATCGTCCCATCCTCTTTCTATCTGTTAAATATGCATTAAAAAGAATGGAGTCATTGAGTATATTTGGCATATAAAAGATACGGGCTCATCATTAAAAATCCATGTAAGCCCTTTAAAGCTGAAGAGAGGTGATTTCATGCTCGGCTGCATTGTTTCATAGGTGCTGCACTCTACTGCTGCCGCCACCACCAAAAAACACACACACACACACGCAGAAACACACACGGCATCAGACAGTGACGTCCTTGATTCCTCCCTCCCCATTGCGTGGCTCAGCGGGATGGATGCCTTGTCTGAACTAATGGAGCAGGGAAAACACAGGCTAGCTGTGAAAAGAAGAAGGTGGAAGAGGGATCAGGGTGTTCTTGAAGCACCTCTTTGCATTTCCACAGTAGCGTGGTTGCACTCATCGCTGTTTGCCAGGGAGCAGAGTAATATTCGTTGGCGAGGTGGGATCTGAACACGCTCCCTCCGGAATGTTTGGGCTGCTTGTGAAAGGTCCCTCATTTTTGTTTACATGAGACTTCAGGCTCATGCATCAACCCATAGCTGAAAATATGAACCAGTCTTGCACACGCTAATGATACAAATGTGCCAGAAAGTCCCCTGAAGAACATCTGCGGTTCCATAACCATAAAAAACATTTTGCCTCTGATTAATGTGGTATTCTTAGGCTCATGGCTCTCCTTAGCAGACCACCAGGCGAGATGTTCAATCAACTATGCATGACTTGACCTTAATGGATTTTTCACTGGGAGGCTTGGGTTGGTTATTAGAGAAGCAACTCATGTGGAACTACCTTGTCCCCTTGGGAGGGGAATTACACCAGTTCAGAGGAAACCCACATTATGGCATGCGGAGAACAGAGGAAAGCACCATATCCCCTTGGCTCACACACATCTTTCAGTTTCAAATGTGCCAGCAGTGTGATCTCAAAAGAAAATTTCCCATCTGCTGCTTGATTATGAATTCCCTACCCTTTGTCTTTACTCTATAGTAAGTGCTGCCAGCTTTTTGACCGTGGCAGTGTTCATTTGTCTTGACACTGTTTAATGTCACCCATTGCCATTGACCCTCTTACTTGTAACACCCATTACCAGATATTTTGGATAATAAAATCAGCATCTTGTTATATGTAAATATACAAATGAGCCTGTGATTGGCCTAATACTCACGTTGGAATGCATGGGCTTTATAAGATTGAGCTGTAGAAATGAAACGGTTTACGGGGTG
The DNA here is from genome assembly GCA_001698575.1 of Mola mola. Classification (NCBI taxonomy): domain Eukaryota; kingdom Metazoa; phylum Chordata; class Actinopteri; order Tetraodontiformes; family Molidae; genus Mola; species Mola mola. The sequence continues at coordinate 2,340,455 of KV751379.1, read as the reverse complement.
ACAGTTGCTGAGGTGCCTACCAGAAGCCTTGAACATCGAGCTCATGGGTAAATAAACAAACAAATAAAGTGGCCCGCTGCTGAATTAATTCTCTCCTCCAGCTGTGTACTCTAATAGGGATAATAAGCTGAGAGGTTATCAACGTGCCATGAGCCATTATTCAAGCACCAAGCTTAATTTCACCTCCCCTTACCTTAGCATTAGAGTGTGTCTGAGCCACAAAGTGGGACATGAACTGATATCAACATCTAGGTATCTAAAACCATACGTAATTTAATAGATCCCCACAGCATATGTTAAAGGGTCTAATGCTAGAGAGTCTACTACATCTACCCTGTTTAAAAAAATGTATTATGATCTAGTTTTATTCAATAAAAAGTCATTTAAGTCACCTTTCCGTCTAAGTATTTTCTCTCTGCGCTCTAATGAGTCTCTTCAGGTTAGTTGTGTTCTTGTCAAATAATTTGTAACCACAAAATGTGTCTTTGTCTCCTGTTATTACAGCATTTTGTGTTTCCCTTTCTGGCCATTTTTCGAATTTCACATTTTTTTTTTTTTCGTGATCAGGCGACCAGGAACGAAAGTCAAGCAATCTGAATGTTTCTTATCTTACCAGTAACCTTTTGGTCAGTCTCGCCTTATTAACAAAAACAAAACATACTTAACATTTTACCATATTCGGTGGTTGTAGTAGTCTTTTTTTCCAGGTCGTCAAATACCGATGCTTTGGGTTACTAGCTTGTGCCAGCTACGAATCCAAAGCATCAGTTTCCATGGCCTAGGAAACATATAGTGTCAATATTTGACAACCTGGGAATGAGACTCAACTATGTTATATATTGTACCTTTACAGCCCAATGACAAAATTGGGGTAGTCATTGGGGTGATGTTATGCTGGCCATCCATCTCACAATATTAGATTTCACATGTCATATTTTAATTACTCTAACTCACCCTGTGTCAGGTTTAGCTTATTTGACTTAATTACACAATTCTGAGATTAGTTGTTTCATTTTTTCTTGAAGAAACATCATCAAACAGCATCATTTCCCCTTGTAAAGCTATCAACAGCACATCTGCTGGCGATGAATTCATATTAGACCAAACAAAGGAGGTACATCGCTTATGAAAAGCATGGTTGAATTACATGATACAGATCAAAGACAGTGCATCCCCCTGCCGCTGTAATTATGCACCACAATGCATTTAAAGGAGCACCATTATTAAACCATTATTAAAACTGACAGTTGACTCATCTCTTCATTACTAATGCAGTATGAGGCAAAGCTTCCCCAAATGGTTGTGACTTTCATGCGAACTGAGAAATAAATTTCAGTCCAGCTCAAATTGACGTCTTCAAGTCATAGTTTGGATGGTTATTTGAAAGCCGTGAAACAAAATTTGGAGTCTTGATCTCAGGTCTGTCTGACAAAAGTGACAAATTAAAATACATGTTTCCTGCAGATGTTTTAGAGATGAGTGTCAAAGCATCCTAGCTGGCTTTTATAGAGCCGTCTATTCCGCTTTAACATCACCCACACTTTTAAGGGGCGCTTAGGTGACATCAAAAGTGGTCATTAGCACAGCTTTTAGAAACAGAAGCACCACTTGATACAAAGAGGTTTACCCCCCCCCCCCCTCTTTTTTTAAGTAAATGCAGTGTTTCAACACTAAAACAAATATATCACGCAGGGTTAAATTAGGATGTGTCTAACTAACAATTTTTAACTTGTGTGAAACTCATTAACACTCCACGCAACACGTGTATTCACTCTGCAGCTATTCAGATACCTATTATTATCAAGTAGGTCTCACACAATACAGCATTTGCTCATTTGCATAAAAACCTGACAAGCTGACTTTTTTCTCTCTCTCTGTTTTTACTTTTTGACAAACAGTTTTTAAATTGATTGCTATTTGCCCACAATGCATAGGATGCTTAAGTTGGATTGAGACATAGGATGTCATTCAACAGCAACACTAAAATGAGAACTAAATGAGAGAATGAGAACTAAAATGCTCTAACATGATGTTATTGCATCTCTCAGTAATGTTTGTTATAACAAATAATCAAATTGATTTGTTCCTCCAGCTGTAAATTCTAAATTGTAAAAATATTCATCAACTTATCAAGCCTCACCATCTGCTTCATTCATACTTAAAAAAAGGCCAAAAAAAAGAAAAACTGACTTCAAGTTTCCTAAGTGTATGTATATGCACAGATATAATGTTATTAAAAGAAACAGGGCTTTGTTTTGGTCTCCTTATTAACAGGACAGCCGATTGATTGTTCTTTAACACCAAAAAAAAAATGTATAAGTGTTTTGGACGCAATATGAAACTATTAACTGCATGAAACATTAGCTAATATAGCTGGGTAAAAAAAATCGATTAATCAATGCATTGCAATAAATCCTGAAAACAGTTATTTCTGTCCAAGTAATGCTCATGTGAGGACATTGGGAGTACCACCGCAGCGTGATTCGTGTTGTGGGGAGGCCATGCTTTACAGCTCAGTTCAGCGTTTCCTTCTCTATCCCCCCAAAAGAAAGGCACAAATTATACAGTATGTGCACTTTTTTTCAGCAGATAATGGGCAATTTGCCTACACAAGTGGTAACTGCTCATGTCCCTACTGAGGATGGGTCTTATGCATGCTTACACAGCAGCAATTTGACAGCAGTTTGACACCATGACTCTATGAAAATAGCAAAGTTGGTAATTTTAACAAAACTGAAAAAACTCCAAGTAGCAAATCAGACCAAAATGTTAACATTTTCCAAACACATCACAACTCCAAATGCCATCACCCTGCCTACTCCTACCAAAACTGAACTTGGAACCACTGCTAAGGATGCTTTTAGCTTTGGAGGGAAGGGATGCTAGCCCTGCAACCACTTACACAGTTACTCACACCAGTAAGCAGAGGAAGACACGATTTGACCAATCTTGGTTGTCAGAGTTATAAAGATAAATAAAAACCCACAAGTAATAAACCTCTTAGGGCATTCAAACACACCTATTTATTGTTAAGTTAATAATAAAGTTATTTCTTTGTTATTGAGTCATTCTGGCCCAATTTTCCTATAAAATTGTAATTAATCATCAAAACGTACCCTTATTAACTTACAAGTAACCTCAGTTATATTTATTAGCCTTGTGTAATGCAAGTTCAGCTCAGTAACAAATATGCACATTAAGGCAAACTATACTTAATTTTTGTACAGTAAAGATGTCATTTTGAAATACATTTTGAGGTCAGTTCTAAAAAACCAGTACAAATAATGCACACATTATTATTTAGTAAATATCTGATGGCACTCTAATTAATTATCTTGGTGTTTCTGACATGTATTAATGAAATGATCCTGACCAAAAGAATGGGGACTAAATTGAATTGTGAGGTTCTTGAGAATGCCCAGGTATTAGGTAAAGCCTCCTTCTCAAACAGTAATTATGTCTTTCAATAGTACTTTAACCACTAGAAATGTTAGCTAACCACAGCTGCTCAAACAGTAATAATGTCTTTTAACGGTGATGTGAACCTCTTTGAGTGGTGAATAATGTGTGTTTCACCTGCCATTTATCCTCATTTCCTATTTGTCTGAAGAAAACAAAGTGTGGATGAATGTCAAACCATACTTTGTTTTCTAGCCCCTCTGGAGTATTCAGATTCAGCAACTTCTTTAGTTATCTTATTGCTGCGTGATGTCTACTTTCTTCCGTGGGTTATCATAACACCAGTGAATACATTGATGCAGAGGGGAAACACCAGAGGGGAGTTACTGTGAACACTGAAAGGCCAGTGAGGTGTGTCGAGTCTAAGGCCAGAGTTTCCAATGTCATCAATGTAGATCTCTTTTAACCTGGTAATGTATGCTGAACTCGAACCTGGTCCAGAAGAAGTTATGTTCAGAGTTTCAGATAAAAATGGAATATTAACAGTGATGCCCTTTAATTTATTCCTTTCCTGATAAAATTTCTCTGTGATATATGCTGAGAAAATTCATTATATACGTATGCATTATGAGCCATATATTCAGTACAGTACCACACAAAGCCATCAAAATGTAGGAGTGTAATTACAACAGTGGAAAATTATATGCATTGCATTGTGCTAAATATAGTCGGTCTAACTCTGAACCCGAGTGGTGTTCAGTTATTGGATTTCTGTGCTAGTCACAGTTTGTTCATAACTAACACCATGTTCAGCCATAAGAGTGTCCAAAAGTGCACTTGGCACCAGGACACTCTAGGTCGACAGTCAATGATTGACTTTGTGGTCATATCACTGAAGAGAGGAGCAGAGCTGTCAACTGATCACCACCTGGTGGTGAGTTGGATCATGTGGCGGGGGAGGAAGTTGGACTGACCAGGCAGGCCCAAGCAAATAGTGAGGGTCTGCTGGGAACGTCTGGCTGAGGACCCTGTGAAAATGGTCTTCAACTCCCACCTCCGGAGGAGCTTCAACCACATCCCGGAGGTAGTGGGGAGCATGGAGTCTGAGTGGGCCATGTTCCGCGCTGCCATTGTCGAGGCGGCTGCTCGAAGCTGTGGTAGCAAGGTCGCTGGTGCTAGTCGTGGCGGTAATCCCAGGACCCGCTGGGGGACACCAGAGGTGAAAGCGGCTGTAAAGCTGAAGAAGGAGACTTACAAGGCATGGCTGGCTTGTGGACCACCCGAGGCAGCAGACATCTACCGGCAGGCCAAGCAATCTGCAGCTCGGGTGGTCACTGAGGCAAAAACCCGGTTGTGGGAGGAATTTGGTGAGGTCATGGAACAAGGCTACCAGTCAGCGCCGAAGAAATTCTGGCAAAATGTTCGGCAGCTCAGGAGAGGAAAGCGGAACCCCATCAAACACAGTCTTCAGTGTGGCAGGGGAGTTGCTAACCTCAATTGAGTCTAAAGTTCAGCAGTGGAAGGAATACTTTGATGATCTCCTCAATCCCACCAACACGCATTCCGAGGAGGAGTCAGAGCCAGAGGACTTTGGGGTGGGCTCTCTCATCACTGGGGTCGAGGTCGCTGGGGTTGTCAAGCGGCAGCGCCCCAGGGATGGATGAGATTCTTCCCAAGCTCCTCAAGGCTCTGGATGTTGTAGGGCTGTCCTGGTTGAAACGCCTCTGCAACATTGCGTGGACATCGGGGACTGTGCCTTTGGAGTGGCAGACAGGTGTGGTGGTTCTCCTTTCAAGAAATGGGGACCAGAGGTTGTGTTCCAACTACGGGGGGATCACACTCCTCAGCCTCCCTGGGAAGGTCTTCTCCAGGGTGCTGGAGAGGAGAGTCCAGCTGCTAGTTGAACCTTGGATTCAAGAGGAGCAATGTGGTTTTCGTCCTGGCCGTGGAACACAGGACAAGCTGTATACCCTCGCGATGGTACTGGAGGGGGCATGGGAGTTTGCCCAACCAGTCCATATGTGTTTTGTGGATCTGGAGAAGGCTTATGACCGTGTCCCTCAAAGTGTCCTGTGGGGGGTGCTCCGGGAGTATGGGGTAGATGGCCTTTTCTTACAGGCTATTCAATCTCTGTATTGTCGGAGTCAGAGCTTGGTTCGCATTGCCGGCAGTAAGTCAGACCCGTTCCCAGTCAGGGTTGGTCTCCGCCAAGGCTGTCCTTTGTCACCGGTTCTGTTCATAATTTTTATGGAAAGAATTTCTAGGCGCAGCCAAGCGGCAGAGGGGTCAAGTTCAGTGACCTACGGATTCCATATCGGTGATGTGGTCCTGTTGGCCTCATCGAACAGTGACCTCCAGCTCGCACTGGGAAGGTTTGCAGCCGAGTGTGAAACGGCAGGGATGAGGATCAGCACCTCTAAATCTGAGGCCATGGTTCTCAGCCAGAAAAGGGTGGATTGCCCACTCCAGATCGGGGGAGAGTCGCTTCCCCAAGTGGAAGAATTCAAGTATCTCGGGGTCTTGTTCATGAGTGAGGGGAAAATGGAGCCGGGGATTGATAGACAGATTGGAGCAGCATCGGCAGTGATGTGGACGCTAAAGCGGTCTGTTGTGGTGAAGAGAGAGCTGAGCCAGAAGGCAACGCTTTCAATTTACAGATCAATCTACATCCCAACTCTCACCTATGGTCATGAGTTCTGGGTACTGACCGAAAGAATGAGATTGCGAATACAAGCGGCCGAATGAGCTTCTTTCGCAGGGTGGCTGGGCTCAGCCTTAGAGATAGGGTGAGGAGCTCGGACATCCAGGAGCGGCTCAGAGTGGAGCCGCTGCTCCTCCGCGTTGAGAGGAGCCAGTTGAGGTGGTTCGGGCATCTGGTCAGGATGCCTCCTGGACCTCTCCCTGGGGAGGTGTTTCGGGCATGAAAGATTATATCTCTCGGCTGGCTTGGGAACGTCTTGGTGTCCACCCGAAGGAGTTGGTGGAAGTGGCCTGGGAGAGGAACGTCTGGATCTCCCTGCTCAAACTGTTGCCCCCCCGACCCAGACCCGGCAGAAAAGAAAACGAAAACAAAAAAACTGTTATAGATAATGATCAGTTCTGACTAACTGCCAGTCCATCACACTGCTGGTGCTGCAGCTGTAAGAACAAAATTAATTATATTTGGAATGTTTGATAAAAATCATTTAACTTTGGCTTGGACAAAAGCTATCTGACCTAAATACATATATTTATGTTCAGATACATTTAAAGTTACGATATGCGAGATTTTGCACTTAGTCGCATTAGAGCATCAGCTTAGGCCACACCTCTCCACTCTCTGTAGTATATCCATGATATCCGTGATGCTACAGCAAGACAACTAGCTATTACAACATTTGCAGAATAATTTCATTATACCAGTGAAAACTGCAGCACTTTGGTCAAAAACCTAAATTAATCCAGCATGAATCCCTGCCAGAACTGTATTCCCCCTTGGATTTGATTGTTTTCAGTGCAAGGAACAAAGCTCCGGCGCCATTACTGAGACCTTCTTCCCCTCCACAGAAGCTCGACTAGCCTTCCACGTTTGGTCATCAAGGCCTCCGGCCCGGGCACTTTAGGCTCTGGGGAGGGACACAGTTCTCGGCAGGCGGGCATATTTGGGTGTAACACAGGTCACTACTGATAACAGACATGTTACTTATATGGAGTAGAAGAGGAACCAGCTCTGAGTCGGATTGGAGTCCTTCAGCATCTAATAGGATCCTGATTCATCCTGTAATCACCACACCAGTGCTGACTCTGGTCTTTTGTCTCTTTCTCTGAAGTCTTTTTGGGCAAAAAATTCAAACGCGTAGCCCAACACGTTGAAGTGTCCACTGTGGGCTGCAAATTGCACTCAAATTCTGCCAAGATCTTGGTCTTAAACACAAGGAGAGGCCAACAGTTTCAGGGGAGGGGCTCACAAGGACTAATGGTACTCGTGCAGCCAGACCGCCAACCACAACAAAGAAGTGAAAAGCTCAGATATCAACAAACAAGAGGGGTGTGACTGCAGCCTGTACTCAGGACCTCATAACACCTTATCTTTACATAGATAATAGTTGTTTAGTGCTTTAATAAGGTTGAAAATTTTGCATATAACAGCTTTAAATCTGCTGTATGAAAATTAAAGTTCAAGATCTCTACATTGTACAGGTGTTACTGTACATACAAACCACAGAAATAAAAAGAAAGTTACTGGTGAAATATAGGTACAATTACAATTATACATGTTCAATTTACATAATTATTTGCAGCAACTCACACATCGCTTTTGTGTCATAATATTGAATTTTTATATTTTTCTTGGTTCTTCACTATAATAACCTGTTCATCTTGAGTAAATTACTGTAGTGGGAGGCATGTGATTGGTTCATTTTGTGCAGAAAAAGAGTCAACTTATACATATAACACCCATTTTTATTGGAATGCACAGAGAGCTCGACGCAAAGAAAGTCTGGCCCTATTGAATTTATTTCATAGTATTCATAGTACAACCCTCAGGACTGATGGAACAGTGGGAGTCACTGTCTTAAGCTCTAACACTTCAGTTTAATCTTTACACCAATCATCAATCTTCAAAGAATTTGGAGAACCTTTTTGTTTTTCAAGTTTATCCACCGATTTTTCTGTCTTTGCTCAATGAGCCTATCGATAGTTAGCCCACCACGGAGGCTGAGACAAATCTTAAATATTTCCATTTTGCAGCTGAAATTATGAAGAATTACTTGTCATTTTGATATCTCTCTGTATTAGTACATATGAAAGAAGCCAACCAGAGCCACATACGTAGCCGTGCTTTGAAAAAGAATTGTTTAAAGGAATTAAACATTATCATGGTTGGAATTGGCCATTATAACATAGCTAATACTCAGATTGACTTATTAGTGCATTTCATAATAATTTCTAATGTCATGTTGGACTGTGAAGGTGAATTTGTGCTGATTAGCAATCCAATTCAGTGTCTAAAATATATCATAACCTAGCTCAGATGACATGGACAAGGGTATTGGGATGTGCGATGCTCAATGTATTTCATGTGCAGATGTTTTATTTATAGCTGGCTACTAAGAGATAACTAAAAAAAAATCTCTTAAAGTCTATTAAGACAAACTTCGTCACACATCAAAGCTGTTTTTATATTTACATCACAAATCACTGCTGAACTGATTGATGTGCAGAGTTGTGATTTGATTAACCCTTTAATGTCCATGATAGGATACAACAAAGCATCTAATGCATATTGTGCAACTGAGGATTACAGGTACAGTTTATTTTCAGGGTCCTCTTATTGATGGAAGACTCTGATTCATAGAGGTTTTGTATTGCTGCAATGACTGCAAAAGATGGGGTACCGCTGCTTTGATTTATTAGCTACTCTCGATGAAACTGTATCCACATTTCAAAAATACATAGCAGTCGCAGCCCGCTATCGATTCTTCTACAGTAAAATGGATGGCTTTGTTTAGCAGTGAAAAAGTGACCAATTTTGCCTCCACTAGAAAGCTGTTTAATAGTCCCAAATCTATATTTCATTAAAATGATGACACATTGCACCCTGAGCCCTCTTCTAACTCTTGTTCTATTGATCTCCAACAGTTTTGGCCTTGTAGAGACTAATAAATCGTCCAGGCATCGCTGGCACTATTTTTAAAAAGTCACCTTCCATTATCCACGTAATGAAACACAGAAATTACACACTGACAGCAGGGAATCTGAATCTTAACACTGAAGACGTGTTATAGAGCCATTTTCATACCCCTGATTTCCATGCACAACTAACAGACAGTGTGTAGCATTGGTCTCACATGTTGTAATGCATGTTCCCAAACAGAACAGAAGAAACAGGAGAATCAATCTCACTTGGTTGCTCAGAGTTCCCTAATTTCTTGTGCATGATATGCTGAAGCATCACAATCAGTAGCATTTTCATTTTGTTTTCTTGGCTCACTCACACCTCTCTCTGCTCGAGCATGCTCACAGGGAATGTCCCCTGCTTCATGGGACAACATTCACGAAAAGATGACCACTCCTGTCTCTAAACATGTCACTGGAAGAAGATTTCCGTCAATCGCTTTGCTCTCATTTATACTGTGCTTTCACACAACTAAACCTGAGTAGATCTAAATGGAATTAAAGAAGGCTTTCTGTAATGAGAACCTGTTGTGTTTATGATGAATACTGGCCAATCTGTCTGCCTCTGGAGGGTAAACATGTTTTGTCATTTGGTGTTGACCTTATCCCTTCTATTAAGCAGCTTGTTTTTCTGACAGAGATGGAGAAGGGTGCTTTTTCTCATTTCATCATATAGAATGATGCTGCTTAACAAGGTGTCCTTGTCAGGTCAGAGTATATTCACATTTACATGTTTCCCAGGGACTGTCACGTTGGCGGTGAGCTTATAATGAACACCGACTCTTCAGACCAAAACAAGGAGGCCATTTGAAATGTCAGTGGATGATGTGATAACTTCTAATAAAAAAAACTAATATCCATTAACATACAACTGAATAGACAGCATGATGACATAATTAAATCTTTTGATCTTTTAGATCATGCTTGTCTTCCCAGTTGAGACAAAGTGAGTTCGCCTCAGCAGAGGAAGCTACCACGGCTAGCATGCTAAACAAAGTCAAACAGTTAATCAGAGAGACATCACAGTAGACAGACACACAATGCTAGATTGACAAGTGACCTCTGAACAGTGCAGGGCAGAAATGCAGCGGTAAGATAATTATCAGGATTAGCACCTAGGATCTGTGGTGTGCCTGATGACAGAATGCATGTGGACCATTAAGCATTGGCCATGACATTATTTTCCTAACAATGACGACATAATATGGAGGAAAAAATAAGATTAATAGAATCATCTTTGTGAAGGAGGTTATATTTGACAGTTGACTGTTTTTTGGGTTTTTTTTTAGTTGATTAATGCAAAAACAACTAAATGGATTTTAATTAAACTTGGTGGAAAGATATGGAATGGGCCAAGAAAGAACCCATTCAATTTTAGTGCTTATCTAAATAAAGGGACAGAATTTAAATCTATCAAAATATAATTTTGTTGTAAACCTCTGCTCATCAGTAAAATTGTGGTGTACATCGATGTTTGCTCAGACTTAAATGAAGTGTAGACTGACGAAAAGTGAAGTGACAGTTAACAAGTTTATGTCTTGGTGAAATAGAATTTATAAACGTATTGGCATTTATGAGTGCAGTGTGTCATCCAAGAGTGATGGTATCACTTTGTTGTCCGAATAAAGGTGAAATATGGTCACAATCTACCCTCTCATTTATGGCACTGAAAAATGTTGAACGTTATGACGCTGATCTGGGACCTTTTGAATATAAAATGTTGTCTTTTCAGCAATTAGAAATTTGTGTCAAATATTAGCATAAGTGGTGTAGGTTATATTTATGTTTTTTCTCAGTGATCTGTACCCAGCTAATTTTATTCAATCAATCCTTGAAACCAAGTGGACATTTATGCCCAGTGTAATGAATGAGTGTTCCTCTGTGTCCAACCTATCATAGAGCTCATCATAAGGGCAGGCAGGGTGTAGTGGGTGGAGAAAAGTGTCATGAGTAATCAGTGACAATAGAGTAGAGTTTAATAAGGTAAAAAAATGGTTTACAAGAAGGTAGTGAGACCAACATTGTTGTATAGCTTGAAGACGGTGGCACTGACCAAAAGACAGGAGGCAGAGTTAAAGATGTTGAGATTCTCTTTGGGAGTGACGAGGATGGACATGATTAGGAACGAGCAAATCAGAGGGACGGCACAGGTCGGACGTTTAGGAAACAAAGTTGGGAGACCAGATTGAGATGGTTTGGAGGAGGGACACCAAATATATTGGTTAAAGGATGCTAAAGATGGAGCTACCAGGCAGGAGGCAAAGAGGAAGATCAAAGATTCATGGATGTGGTGAGAGAGGACATGTAGATAGGCGATGTGAGAGAAGAAGATGCAGAGGACAGGGAGAAAGGGAGAATGATTATTCGCTGGGGCGACTCCTTGAAAAACCTAGGTAAAGCCGAAAGAGGAAGTAGAATGAATAAGTGTTCCTTATATCTAGTCAATGACAAAAGATAAGATAAGATGTAACTTTATTGATCCCCCTTGGGAGAAATTCTGGTTGACACAGCAGTACAGAAGTGAAAGTAGCAGTGCAAAGGGATAAATAAAAACTAAAATACTAGAATTAAAAATATACTAAGTATTATGTACAACCTGGCCACTGTGTATAAAGTGTACAAAGTGCAAATGTTCCTGAGTTTTATAAATGGATAAGTGGAGTGCATCATGAAATTTACATACCAAATAGTGAGGAATTATATATATATATATAAACAGTTGGACATGTGCAGTATCAGGGTTATTATCCTAGAGCTGTGTACGAATTGAGTCCTTAATCTGTGGAGTGGGTGGTGTTGGGAGGTGCTGGGTGGTGCTGGGAGGGGTGGGAGCTGTGCTGTTGTGCAGTCTGATGGCAGATGGAATGAAGGAGCCCCTTGAAGGAGCTGAGCCTTCTGAGCCTTCAGCTTTCCTCTCATCCTCCTCTCAGTCACTACCTCCACACTGTCCAGCTCCATCCCCACCACGGAGCTGGCTTTCCTCACAAGCTTGTTCAATTTGTTTGCACCATCGCTCCCGATGCCGCCTCCCCAACACACAGCAGCAAAGAAGATGATACTGGCTACTACAGAGTGGTAGAACATCCATAGCAGCCTGGTGTCCACGTTGAAGGACCTGAGCCTCCTCAGGAAGAACAGTCTGCTCTGTCCTTTCTTGTAGAGGGCCTCGGTGTTGCTTGACCAGTCCTGTTTGTTATTTAGGTGCACCCCAGGGAACTTGTAGGTGTCCACCATCTCCATCCCTCCCCGTTTATGAAAACAGGTGTTGGGTGCCTCTTCCTGCGTCGGAGGTCCACAACCAGCTCTTTGGTTTTCCCAATGTTGAGCTGCAGGTGGTTCCTGTCACACCATCCCACGAAGTTCCTGATTAGGTCTCTGTACTCATCCTCCTCATCTGTAATGCAGCCAACAATGGAGGAGTCATCAGAGAACTTCTGCAGGTGGCATGTCCCAGAGTTGAAGCAGAAGTCGGAGGTGTAGAGGGTGAACAACAACGGCGACAGTACTGTTCCCTGGGGTGTTCCAATGCTGCTTGTCACCCCGTCTGACAAGCAGCATTGCAGCCTGACTCTGTGAGGTAGTCTGTTATCCATGCCACCAGGTCCTGGTCCACCTGCATCACCGAGAGCTTCTCAACCAGGCGGGCTGGCTGTACGGTGTCAAAGACACTGGAAAAGTCAAAGAACATGACCCTCACTGTGCTTTGCGGCCTATCCAGGTGCGTGATGGCATCCTCCACGCCGATGCCAGCCTGATAAGCAAACTGCAGCTGGTCCAGGCAGCCACGTACCAGGGGTCTGAGGTGTTGCAGCACCAGTCTCTCAAAGGTTTTCATGACGTGTGATGTCAGAGCCACAGGCCTGAAGTAATTTAAAGCACTGGGACGTCCCTTCTTGGGCACCGGGACTATACAGGATGTCTTCCAGATCGTGGGCACACTTTTCACCCTCATGGAGAGGTCAAAAAGATGTGTGAAGACTCCTGCCAGCTGCTCCGCACACACATTGAGCACCCGTGGGTTGATGTCGTCTTGTCCCCTGGCCTTATTGCTCCTGGTCCTGGTGAACTGCCATCTCACCTGACTGGTCTTGATGGTAATTGGAGGTGTGGAGGAGAGGTGACTGTCCACTCTGCTGGGTGTCAGACTGCCGCCCCTGGTGGTAAGGGAACGGGGGGAGGGAGACTGTTCTGTTGGGGGGGAGAGTGGAGTGGCTGGCAAGCCTCAGTCCTGAGGAGCTACGAGGAGTGGGGTAGCACAGGTGTGGGTGGGGGTTTGGGTATCGGAGGGGGTGAAAGTGGGCCTGGTCTGTGCTGGTGAGTCAAATCTGTTAAGAAACAGGTTTTGCTCGTTCACACGTCCCCTAGTGCCCTCCGCCACTCCTGTGGCTCTTTTCATGCCAGTAATGTTCCTAACACCCGCCCAATCCTGTTCTTATAAGAGTCTTTGGTCTCTCCGCAGTTCCCTCCTCAGTTCTCTCTGGATTTCTTTTTGGGCAATCCCATTGTCCCCAGCCATGAAAGCCTTCTTCTTCCTGTTCAACAGGAGCTTGATGTCCCTGTTGATCCGTGGTTTGTTGTTGGGGAAGCAGCGAACCTTCCTGGTGGGAAGATCACTCTCCTCACAAAACCTGATGTAGTCAGTGACACATCGAGTGAGGCCCTCAAAGTCATCACCAAAGTCCTCCTGAAACATCTCCATCAGGCTCCCTTCTGCCTCCCCTGACTACTGATGTACAGTCCTGGTGGAAGAGGGCTGTCTCCTAACACAAGGTTTGTATGTAGGAGTCAGCTGTATCGGGCAGTGGTCTGATTTGCCTAGAGGGGGGAGGGCTGTGGCATTGTATGCCTCCTTAACGTTGGCATACAGTAAGTCCAAGGTCTTGTCCCCTCTGGTGCTGCAGGTCACATACTGGGTGAAGTTAGTCAGTGTCTTTGAGATATCAACATGGTTAAAATCTCTGTTTATTATGAGGAGAGTGTCGGGGTGCCGCGTCAGCAGGTCTGCAACGGTCGAGTGAATGACATCACAAGCGCGCGCCGCCATGGCCGATGGTGGAGTGTAAACAGCGACGATGATGGCCGCTGAAAACTCCCGGGGCAGATAAAACGACCTCAAGCCCACAGCCAACAGTTCAACATCAGGGGTACATGTTATCACCTTCGTGGTTACATGTCCCGGGTTACACCATTTGGGTTTGTATCTCCACCTCCTCTCCGTCTTCTTGTTATTCACCAGGACTCCAGCTCCGGTTCCTCGTCTCTTTCTCCTCAGCTCCTTCGGAATCTCCTTCGGACATGCCACGGGTCGCTCCCAGTGCTGGAGGAGCTCCTCGCGCAAGTGAACAATCGTCCGTTGTTTGGTGATCACTGTGTCCATAGTCCTGAACATTGTAACTTCGACTGTTTGTTGAGCGCTAATTAAACTTGAAACTGAAACTAATTGCCTGTGTCGAAGAGTAATTTCCCAAAAAGGAGTTGGGAAGCAGGAGCTGCTGTGTCGGGCTGCCACTCGCTGCAGCGCCCAGAGAGGATGATATCCCTGGACACTTTGTGAACCTACGTATTGACCAATCGAATCCAACCAGTACATTCTTGAGTCAATGTGGCTGTTTGTGATGAATTAGATCAATTTCCGTGGATGCATCCCTGAGATACCGCATTCACAATAACACCACAATATTGCAGGGTGTAGCCAATCTAGACTCATTAATATAAAGACTGTCAGGCAACTGTGGCATTTCTAATATTCCAATTGTAGTGTAACACAAGTTACAAGTTAGATTGCTTTTTGAAATAATTTATTTAGTTAAAAAACTCAAATTTTCAATATATCACAATTATTTCCTGTTTCTTTTGTTTCAATTCCCTGAATGGTTTAAAAAGTAATTATGTCGGCAATAATGAGCTCTGCTGCTGTCATACAGGGTATCGTAGGCTGATCATCAGCAGCAGGGGAAAACCACACGTGGATTGAACGTGTTTTCACTTTATTACTGTGAATTTCCACCAAAATATTGAGCTGGTCAACAAATCAAGATGAATGTGTTGAGTTGCCTTTTTTGAATTAAGTTCTTTTTACAATGAGGTTTACAATAATTTAACAGGTAATTAAGGATAACTTTTTCCATACTTTGGATGAGTAAATAAGTAAGATCTTTGTTAATTCAGAAGTTGTGTGTATAGGTGCATTACATAGAATATCCTTTCTTTATTCTTTGTTTATTTTGTTTATATGATGATTCAGAAGTAGCAATCCTTACTGGAACAAATCCTCAGGTAAAACTTACAAAATGTCATGGTGTGTGGGTTGTCCTGGGTGTGGCTCTCCTGGCTCCCAACTCTACACGCCCATCTGCAATCAACTCACCTGTCCCAGTCTGCTCACCTGGCTCATCAACGACACAACCAGCAGTATATCAACCCCGGCTCTTCCCCCACTCTTCGCTAGATGGTTGTATCCACCATGTGGTAGCGTTCGCTCAGGCTATAACTTGTGTTCTGTCCTAGCCAGCTCAGTTCTAACTGTTTTCTCTCTCTCGCCAGTATACCTGGACCACTACTGCTTGCCTGCCTGCCTGCCAGCCCCACCAGCCCTTCTACCCACTGCTGCCTGCTCCCTGCTCCCGCCTGCCAGGCCTCGCACATTTCGTGGAATAAACCCTCGTTTACCGAAAACCAAGTTGGTCTGTGTCTGCGTCTGGTTCCACCCAGCTACACCTAACACAAAAACTATTATCCTTTACAAAATTTTATCAAGTATTTTTTAGCAACCTTTGTCAAAAAAGGGTTTTTTTTTTTTTTTTTTTTAACCATGACATCAAGTTAGAGTCAAAGTCTGCGCAGTAGGGTTCGTGTGGTGGAGCTGCTGTATTGAGTAACTGCCCATACACCTGCCTGACTCAATTGTGAGAAGAGCTCAGGGGCCTATTTCACAGAGGAGGTTAAAAAAAAATCTGAGTTTAACTCTGAACCCTGAGTTGACATACCCTGACTTTGGGAACTCTGAGTTTTTGGTTTCTTCACTGCTGATTTGAGTTAGTTTAATCAACTCTGAGTATGTTCATTTCAAGGTAAGCACGTGCGCCAAGACTATAAAAAGCCCACATTGATGGAGCATGGCAACAGCCAACAAAAGAGATCTGCGTACTTTACCCTGTTGGAGCAGGATCTTCTAATGTGCTCTTCGAGCATATCTTTAGGAAAAAAAAGTACCACCACTGCAGGAGCTAAGGAGAGAGAGTTGGCACGGGAGAAGATTGCTGATCCAGTTAATGCGTAATTTTAAACGTGGTTTATTCATTCAACATTTGATTTACCTACACTTAGCAGAAAACTATAGTGAAATTGTCCTGAACATAAAATTCCTTTTGATTTAGGTGCAAACCCAGTGATATAAAAGCACTTATACATCATTACCTGCAGTCCTTTGGAACTCCTCTTTTATGTGCTTAACTGGTTTGTAGCCCAGAAAGACAAAGAAAATTTATAACAGTTTAGAGCAAGGCACACTTTCCTCACTGGTCTGCACACAGGGGCCTTCCTAATGTGCTCCGCATCACCAATGTTATACAAAAAGCTCAGTCTGGAAAAAAAAAAACGTAGGGCAACACACGGAGTACGCTTGGATTACATGTCCAATGTCAGTACCGATGACGTCACAGAGATATCGTATCGACTGAGACGAAAAACTATCGTTCAATCAAAAAGTCATCTGGAAATGACAATATATCCACTCGCGGTCCCACAATCCTCTCCCTGCGAAAATTTATTTCCCTGCAAATTAACACTGCCTCCTCATCAAAAGGAATCTCCACAAAAGGATGCAGCATGTTCAACGCAATCAGAATTTTACGGTAGACTTCAATGTTGAGCCCTCCGTCCTTCTCAAGGACATTGACATTGAAGTCTACCGGAAATCTATTCACACAGACCGGTACCTGCTCTTCAAGTCTCACCACCCTTTGGAACACAATCTGGGAGTTATCGGAACCCTACAACACCAGGCTGCAAATGTTCCCACAAGGACAGAGGGGAAGTCTAAGGAACACAAACACATCAAGACAGCATTAAAAACCTGTGGATACCCTAACTGAGCGTATGTCAAATCCACTAAGCACTCCAGGAACAACACCCTGACAACACAGGAAGAGGAGAGGAACAAACACCACAACATTGTCATTCCATATGTGGCAGGGGTGTCAGAGAAATTCACAAGAATTTTCTCTAAGCGTGACTTCCCAGTTCACTTCAGACCCTGCAACACTCTGAGACAGAAACGGGTTCACCCCAAGGACAAAACTTCCAGACACAAACTTAACATGTTGCTTATGCAGTCCAGTGCAGTGAGGAGCGCACAGACTTTTATATCGGGGAGACCAAACAACCTCTCCACAAACGCATGGCTCAACACCGAAGAGCCAGCTCTTCTGGCCAGGACTCAGCAGTCCACTTGCACTTACAGGAGAAGTGACACTCCTTTGTGGATGAGAATGTGCATTTGTTGGACAGGGAGGATAGATGGTTTGAGAGAGGAATAAAGGAGGTCATGTCAAGCTGGAACAGCCATCACTTAACAGAGGAGGTGGCCTCAGACATCAACGGTCTACCACATACAATGCAGTTTTGAAATCCCTCCCCAGGAAACTTAACCACAGTTCCCACCTTGGCTCATGTGAAACCAGCGACTCACATGATGACCGGGGGGGAGTGATTACCCATCTGATGGGGGATGGATCTGGGCCACACAGATTGGGGGCGGGGCTTTGTACCCTTTGCCCACTACCCTGAGTAAGAGGGATCCTCCACAACGTTAAATAGTGAGGACTCCCTACGTATAGAACTAAAGAAGCCTCTTGGATGAGAGGTGAAACGTCTTCAAAAAACTACAAGAAGTCCAGTTGCCTTCAGTAGAAATATCAAGACTATCATGACCTGGATGAGTGAGTCTTTTCAGGGGTGATAAACTCAGGGTTTTCACTAAACCTGCTTTGTGAAATGGGCCCCAGGTCTCAAAAATGATATTTGTTTTTACAGCAACAAATAACTATTTAAACCCAAACTGATCAATGAAATGAACACTTAAAATAATATCAGATAAGAAATACCTACAGTAATTCTTTAAGCTGTACCTTGAGTTTTTTTAGTTTGGACCATGTTGTATCTGCTATCACTGAGGGGGACAAGTTTATGAACTACAGTATGATGCCCCTCACAAGCAGTGGATAAGTGAGAAGTATGGGAGCTCTCACATGTTGTTTTACAGTCAGCAAAAAACAGAAAATGGCATTAAATGACTGATTAAAATCTTAAAATATGTGATTGTACTTTGAGAAACAAGTTACATTGTACTTGAGAAAATACAGAAAACTCTATAGTTGATATCAACAACAATGAGGGCAAAGCAGTACAAACCATGGGAAAAATAAATCAAGGTAAGTGTCCCTTAAATTGATGTTTACATTCATATTATTTTGGCAAAGCGCATTTCTTACTCTCTTGTCATTTTACCAATTCACAGACTCGGGGTCCTCGGAGAGCGCATTACAAGGCTTGTGCCTCCACCTGAAACCCTGGCTGGGATTACAGAAAAGAACAGGTGTGAATTAAGCACGTGCAACAGGATAGCTTCCTGTGAATAAATGCATTTTTATTACGAGCAAACATTGCCCTCCTTTGGCCCTCATTATGCAAATTAGTAATTGTATTTTAGGTGAACGGATGGAGGGCGTTGGTGATTTGTTTGCAGGAGGATTTTGAGCAGTCTGGCAGTCATATGCTGTTGATTAACAGACTAATGGACAGGCAGCAGAGTGGGGTGAAGTAATTTCATACCAATCACTATTCATTACTTAATGAGAGATGATGACTCGGGGCACTCTCCAGCTCCAACAGCAGCAAAAGGCAAAGTTGATGAATCATAATAAAAAAATCATATCATTATTTACCTCTTTAAATTCACTGCAGCTAAGAGACATAATTAAGAGGCACACGGAAAAAAGATGGAGCGTTTTACTTCCCAGAAAGACAAATCATTAATTATGCACTAATAGGATTTTTGTTTATGGCTCGGGTCATCAGAAGAGCCAGTGTTCGTCTGTTCAACCAAACCATAATCAAATCAAATCCACAATATATCCACTTCTGTTATGCTGCTTAGTAATGTGTACTTGGCTATTGACTTTGTAAATGAATAAACCAGAAATAGACATCTTATTTTACCATTTCACATGATTGAATTTTACTGAATTTATATTAATGACATGTTCTTTTTGAGGTTTGTGCAGTGGATAAAGAAGTGGCTGTAATTTTAAAGCAATTATATGTGGGAACATTTTTTGAGCCGCTACAATGGACAATTTTGTCTTTGGCTATTGGATTGATAAATGGAGCACATCTAACTTATAGGTCACACAATGGTATATTGGTATGATAAGAACATTCCTTCAGTCTTACATTAGTTGTTGGCCCAGTCAAATATAGAATACCTACTATTTTGACCTATCCCTGCAGGGTGGGCTGAATTCATCATCCTCACTTTCTATTATAGTATAGGTTGTAGTTTGTGGAATCGATGGTCTGTTAAATACCTCCATTGTTCCAAAACAGTTGAAATACGTTTTACATGGTCTCACTTTTGGTTTTTACCTTCAAATTAAGTTTTTTAGACAGTGTGGCTAAGCTGTGCTTTGGTGACATGTTATGAGAATGGAATATTAATCAACCTTTGTTTCTGCAATAATCAGCATTCACAAACAGTTAATTAAGTACCAACTAATCATTTACAAATGGTTTTCATGAAAAATAATACTAATTACTATTACTATTGCTATATTAATACTATCAAGTATCATTTAAGGGTTTTCAACAACAAAAAGGGACATAAAGAGCATTAGCAAATGGTTAATAAATGCTTTATAAGAAAATAATTTGGTGGCAATCTGTGGCAAAATGCTTCGTAGTGTATTATTTCACTGTAACTAGTTCATGGACTAATTAATGTGTTAACTAATGTTAATAGTATGGTTAGAAACTATTGAATAAGGATCTTAGTTAACTTGGGGATTGTTATTAGGAGATAACATGACACATTAATTAACTGTGAGTAAATGCTTATTACAGTACTAATTAATTTTAATTATTGTTCCCCTCTTGAAACACTATGTTTTTGGGTAGGCAGGCGCCTCTACTTCATAGACTGTAGCTGCAGATGACATTGCTCGTTTAATAGATATTTTGACTTAAACTTTGAACAATGGGAGGAAGAGGAAATGTATCTTCCATCTTCATTTATATAATTTTAACAATTTCATTCAACAGATGGACATGGGAAAATGAAATCAAAACTGTTATAAACAGCACTCGTTACATTTAGGAAAAAAATCCACGCAGACTTCAACCAACCAATTTTTTAAGAGTTGTTCTTTGACGAGTTTCTTAGTTGACTGATGGCTTTATGGACATTAATTTAACAAAAAAAATTATAGAACAGATGCTACAGTCCTCTTTGATAAGCACAGCAGGCTCGTACAGGCATCATACAAATACACATTGTATAGATCAACGAGAGTGCTTTCACAAAGACATTGGAAATGTTAAAGCAAATTGAAGCAGATCGTTCAGTGAAATCTGCATTTTTTACTGTCCTGCAAAACCCTATTGTGTGTCATAAGTCAGCTTTACTTAATTAAAGTTCTTCAGACATCTATGTGCTATCATTTGCAGGTTTTTAAAAAATTGTTTTATAATGACTTCATTTTCATCATTTTTGTTTTTGAAGCAGAAACACATTAGCTGTCACAGGATGTAAAGCAGTTTTATTTCTTTCCTGTAGATTTTTGGAGAGCTATATTTTACTTTAGAAACTGAGGTGCACTGACGAAGTGCTGACGTTCATATGGTCCAATAATCTTATCCATATGGTTGAAGTTTTTTCTCTTGTAATGTCCAATTAAATATGTTCTCTCATTCCCTTTGCAGTGTTGATCTATCATTACTGAACAGGTGCTGCTTGAATAGTGAGCTGCGTAGTTTTGGAGCTTGCTGAGTCACTCATCTCCCCTGAGCTGGTCTGAAAAAAAGAAACAGGGAAGTAAGTCATCAACAAACACCTCTCCGCCAACACCTTTCGCCAAACACCTGTATCCTGTCCCCTCCGGTGGGGAATACACCACACCACATCCAAAACTCCATAGATTTCACAAAGAAGGTACAGATCCTCACTCTGCCACCGGATGAAACCATGGTCTTCTTTGATGTCACTTCTCTTTTCACGTGCATACCCACCAGTGAGGCAGTAGAGACTGTTAGAAAACGTCTACAACAAGACAGCTCTCTACACACCAGAACTAACTTCACCCCTGACCAAATTTGCGACATTCTGCACCTTTGCCTTTCCACGACGTACTTCAAATACGATGACGTTTTTTACAGACAGAAACACAGCTGTGCCATGGGTTCTCCTGTGTCCCCCATCGTGGCCAACCTCTACATGGAGGAGGTGGAGGAGAGGGCTTGAGATCTCTTTCACAGGAACAACTCCCAGCCACTGGTTCAGATATGTGGATGACACATGGGTCAAAATCAAAACTCAAGAATTGGAGGTTTTCACTTGACACATGAATGCAGTGGACAAGAACATCAAGTTCGCCAGGGAGGATACGAAGGATAACAGTTTTCCCTTCCTGGACTGTGCGGTGTCTCTTGTTAAGGATGGTAACTTCAGCATCGAGGTCTACAGGAAGCCCACACACACAGACCAGTACCTCTTGTTTGACTCCCACCACCCACTGGAGCACAAACTTGGGGTAATCCGAACACTACAAGACCAGGCCCCTCAAGGTTCCCACAAGCACAGAGGGAAAACAGAAGGAATTGACACACATTGAGACACCTCTCCAGACATGTGGCTACCCGAAGTGGACCTTTGTCAAATCATCCAAGAGGCATCACAAAGAACCATCCGAGGCAGAAAGTGAAAAACGGAAAAACATGGTCATCCCATATGAGGCAGGTCTATTGGAAAAATTCAGAAGAATCTTCATAAAACACAAAATTCGAGTTAACTTCAAACCGGGACAGACCTTAAGACAGAGACTGGTCCACCCCAAGGACAAAACACCCAGGCATAAGCTCAGTAATGTTGTGTAAGCCGATTAAATGCACAGAGGAGTGCTCTGACCTTTATATAGGGGAAATAACACACATCGGGACAGGACTCAGCTGTACATCTGCATCTTAAGGAGAAAGGTCACTCCTTTGAGGACTCCAAAGTTCTTTGTCCACGTTCTGGACGGAGAGGACAGATGGTTTGAAAGAGGAGTAAAAGAGGCCATCTATGTCCACTTGGAGACACCTTCTCTAAACAGAGGTGGTGGACTAAGACACTATTTGTCTGCAACCTACAATGCTGTCTTGGGAGCCCTCCCCAGGCGGTTTAACCCTCAGGCACACCTGGGGCCATGTGAGCACAAGGTGTTACATGAAACCAGGGGTGAAGGGCAAACACTCACGAGTGATTCACACCTGGGCTCATGTGACCTCAACAACTCACATGATGCCTAGCCAGATGATTGCTCCCTAGGCTGTGTGCTTTTAACCATGTCCTCATTTTTGGTGATTGCCTCCACCCACTCTGGGTTAAATACCTGGGTTTCCCGCTCTGACCCTCAGAACTGAAGAAGCCTTTCAGATGAGAGGCAAAACGTCTTCAATCGAGATAAGAAGTTTAGTTGTTTCCTACTACACACTATAAGAATAGGGAAGTAAGTCAAATTTCAGACCACTTCACTAATGTGCAACATTCCTGGTGGGATTGATTTTAGGATGTGCAGCATCACATTGCAGTCTCTGAATTATGCCGCTACAGTATTAGTCTCACAATTTATATGGCCATCAGCTTGGACTGTGTTTTATTTCTGACTCCATTAATGACTGTCATGCTTCATCCCCCCCAAATAATGTTAGTTTTCTCCAACATGGTCTCACAAATATCACAATTTTGGTGCCATTTCATGCATTTTAAGCTTTTGTTATTTAAGTTAGAAATATGGACTTGCCGAAAGTCAATCGACTTTGCATTAGACATACAGTATAAGCTATTTGCCAAGGATTATGATAAAGATAGCAAAGATATCAGGTAACTAAAGATAAGAGGTTGATACTAAAGTGAAATATGTGACTTATAACTCATTTTAAATGCATAACATGGATGAAACACATTTTTACTTTGATCACCGCACCTCCTGTGATGACAACTTTTTACTCTCCATGCTATATGAATGATTGATGATTGATAGCTAAGCTCTGCGTGAAATTGGGCCTGTGTATGGGAAATCAATACGGCAGCTGTGGCAGAAGGCAGTGATCATATTCTGGAAATTTTTAGCTTTAAACTCTTTATCTTTACATCTAAATTCTTTATCTCTGTCTGTGTAAATGGAAATAAGAAACAAAAGATACACAATGTTCTGGATCATGTGTCATGGTTTGGGATTTTGCTTGCTGTTTTGTTTTGCCTGTCCTGTTGTTCTCTGTGCTCCTGCTTCCTCTGCCCCTCCTCCCTGTGTTTTTTCCCGGTGGGCGTTTCTGCTCTCCTCCTCCAACGGCTGGCGAGGCACACCTGCCCTGCATTTTCCTGCAATCAACCCACTAGATATACCCTCCTTGGACTTCTCTTCAGTGCCAGAGTGTCCTGCTTGTTCGGTGATGTCTTGCGTTTATTCCTGCAATCTCGTGACCGTTTTTGTTTGTGTTTTTTGATTGTGTCTTTTCTCTGTTTTTGTTCAGGTTATGCGGTGTGCCTCAGTCAGCCTCGCCTCTGCCTCACCCTTGGTTCGTCCTGTGACTTTTGATTCAGGCTTGTTTGTTCTGCCTCGCTTTCTGTTCTCTCCTTCTGTTGTCGCTTTGTTAGTTTTTTTAGAATGTCGAGCTCAGTCTCCGTTTCCTCTTTTGGTTGTACTTTGCGTATTGATCTCGGAGTGTTTAGTAAACACTCCGAGATCAAGATGACCTGGATGACTGAGAAACTTCACGGATACTTTGCATATTGTTACCGGTATCTCCACGGACTATTTCTGTTGGACTTTGTTTTCTGTAAATAAAGACTTGGTTTAACCTGATATCTTTCTGCATTGGGGTCCCATTTTTGTGACTTGTGATGTCATGTGTTGTTTATTATGAACACAACATTTTACTGTGTCTCTAAGAGGTTAGCAGTCTACCGTACACAATTTGACAAATTTTCATAATTATTTTTTTTCCCCTGATTGGAAGTTACTCCAAGTGATTAAATTAGAAGTCAAAGGCAAGAAAATTCAAATTTGCATATTGGGCAGAATTTCAAACAATCCTATCTTGGCAAAAACAACCTACTCAACCACATATGAGCAAAATAAGTTTGACTTTGAAAGGCCAACGGCTAAGGTCACAGCAGGCAATTTTGTAAAAAATCACAATCTGTGAACATTCCCTTGGCAGAAATCTTCCATATTTCAACAAAATAATCTTTAAAGGTAGTTTTTCTACTGGATGAAACTGAACTTTTTCAATACACAGATATTTGAGAAGATATTTGTAAAGCTCAATGTCAGGAACAGCAACATCAAACAGCAATGAAATAAAAATAATACAGCATGTGAAATCAGATCTTTCTCATTTGAAGGAAAACCCACTGGGGGTGCGGGAAACCCACTGACCCTCAGAACTGAAGAAGCCTTTCGGATGAGAGGCGAAACGTCTTCAAACAAGATAAGAAGTCCAGTTGCTTCCTACTAAACGCTCCGAGATCAAGATGACCTGGATGACTGAAAACCTTCACGGACATCTTTCTCATTTGTCTATTCTTTTCCCCCTGTAAATGAATTGTATAGATGTATTGATTGTAAATGTATCTATGTAGATCTATTGTAATCTATGTAGAATTTAAGGCTGGTATCCTTGACTAAAGAGGGATTATTGGGCTTTGGTGTGTGCTCTCTGATTGCTCTTGTGTGATCTTACAATAATAAAACGTGAGAATATTTGTCATTGGAATGCGAAAAGCTATCTCCCTAAGCAGAGGCCAGTCCAAACTTCAATTTATAACCTGTGGGGGGCAGCAATATGCTTTTGCAGCATCTAGTCTGCTGGAAACTCGCAAGAAGAGGAAATAAAAGAAGAGGAAGCGTAACCAGCTGCAGCCAGAGTAATGTTGGAATCTGACGATATTAGCATTGAAGATGCTTTTAAATCGCCTGTGTGGCATTTTGGGTATCTGGTGGAGATAATGAACGACAACAGACTGACAGGCAAGATATGAACAATTAGTAAGCTCCGTTAAAAGATATTGCCCTACACAAAAGTTATCACAAGCATTATGTAGAGACACCTACAGAGCCACCAACTTCTACAGTCAAGTGTTAGAGCCAGAGTGATAACAACAGACATCAGCATTTTCATGATTCTGGCGACTCCTCGATGCATAGTTCATGCACGCACGCCAGCCCCCATTTCAACATTAATTTATGGGTAAATCAATATAAATGACAACAGTTGATTCGCTGTTGAATTTGGCTTTGATTTCACAAAGCAAACCAGTGTTGATATTGCAACATTGTCTTAAAAAATGTCTTACAAAACAAATATACGTTGTGTTTTGAAGTAGTCTTACTTACTATGACATATTTCTGCACAACAATGTCAACAGCTAAGGACATTACATGATGATTACAGATTGGTTAAATTTCAGCATTGAGTGATGGGAATTTTGTTAACATTTTTACAACCATGTTGTTTGATTGTTGTTTCAATATCAACTCACATTATTTCAACCACAAGCACTTTTTTAAATCTAGGACATAGAATATTTCAAACTGTACCTGCATTGTTTTACAAAATTAATGTCTCTTGTCTCGTTCTTTGAACCAAATATCCTGTTTTGTCTCGTCACACCACCAGTTAACGGTATCCCATTCTCCAAGTCAGAGAAGAAAATATATGTTCTAATAAATAAAACAATACTTTCATGAACAAAATATCGCATCACCTTTGAAATCTGTGTGCTACTTGAAAAGTTGAAGCAACAGGTTACGGCCAGTGTGTGCTCAGCTGGCCTCACCAACGTCCCGCTCTGCAGCTGTACAGGTTTTTGAAATAGCCTCACTGTTGGATAATCAAAAATGCATCGCCATTGATCTCCTCTCTGCTGCAAATCTTGCATAATGTAAACTCCTGTGAACAAACCATCCTCATTTATGTCTGTTATTCATTCTTTGTCCTGCCTGGTCACCATTAAAATGTAATACTGACAGTTAGATGCCCCGACATCAAAACCACCAGAGCCGCTTCTCCTCAAATGAAATGAGGCCTTCTTTCAATTAAAACCGATTCCTGACTGTTTTCTCCTGAAGTTCCCATGTTCATGAATTCTCTGTAACCCTTTCATCACCTGCTCCTCATTAATCCACCACACATAATTTCCACCCCTCTTCCACCCCCATTCCTCTCTTCCTTTCGAGTTTTCAGACTACCACACTACCTCTGGTTGAAAGCACAGTCACAGTGCACCATTGTCCATATCCCGTTCAAGAAAGTGTAACGCCTTCACCAGCAGCCGCAGTTCCAGGAATTTGTCCAGATCAGCATGATGGTATAATGAAGCACTGAGGAGGCTGACATGGCTTTATTTTATTTCGATTTCAAAACGTGGTCTTTCTGTCCGTCTTAACTAGATACACTGGGTGTGTCTGGGTGTTATCATTCTGATTAATATTATTACTACATTTCATGATTGAATTGATTTGTCTTTATTATCCCTGAGGGGCAGTTTGTTGTGCTGCCAGCAAACAGTAGCATTCACCTACTGTAAAGCGATGATCACCCAAGCACTCAATAACAATAAATATAGCGGACATGTGATTTAAATATCTTGTACAGTAAATACTACAAATCTAGAATAAACATAAAGGGTCCAAACTGATGAAAGTACAGAATATGTAAAATCACATTGAATTATTTAAGAAACTAATTACAGCAGGGGCAAAAGAGTTCTTAAATCTGTCTGTTCTGCAATTGTCAGCTGCGGTTGGTAAAAGCCAAATTCAGAGTTGCAGTTGGATAAGGAGACAGACAGGCGGCAGCAGTATACTACAGGGTCAATGAGCAGCTTTGGCACCAACAAACTATAGCTAATCAAAGAAATTAAAATTATGCATACAGAGAATTATAGATCAGCCATAACATTAAAAGCACAGACAGTTGAAAAACATTAATCATATCAACAGCATTGCAGTATTCTGCTGGGAATCTCTGAGCATTCATTTGCTTCAACACAATAAAAAATGCTCAGGAAGTGCCCAAGGAACATGACCATACGCTTCAAGTGTCAACCAACTCAAAACACCTCAGATCGAAATTCGTTTGAGCATCTGGGAGACTTCTCTGAAAACGTACGATCCACAGAGGTCCCATTTGTGAATCAGAGTTAACGTCTGGAGTCATATTGACACATTTTACACTAGAAGATTGCACTGCACTGAACTGACAAATGTCATTCATGTTATATGCCAGTGGTTTTAATGTTGTGGCTGGTTGGTGTATGTTCTAAAGCACAGCAACAATCCTGTTAGTTGCTACATTGTTTGATTTTTCTCTTAATTCGTCCACAGCGGACGCTTTATCCTGTCCACTGTGTCCATCCAAACACACACACATCCTGCAGCTCACAAAGTCACAAATGAGATGGGGGTTTTATCTATTGTCATGTGGGAGAAAGAAGGATTATAACATGGAAATGGCTAAAGACGGCTTTCAGAAGTGATCCTCATCTTGACTACTTTATCAAAGAATCCACATCTTCCACGGCTCAGTGGATATAAATTAGCTCAGAATTATATTACTTTTTATTAATAACCGCTCCCTTATAGTCTAGTAGAGATAAAACTATACCTCTGTAAAATGAAAGGGATGAATAGCCAACTGCTCACTTCAGTTCAGTTCTGAAATTAATCATACTGCCAATTAACTCCATTAGCAGAGGAGGCTACATGTTTAGAATTGATGGAGCCGCTCGCTCCTCTTCCCCGTTCTTAATCAGCTGTAAGGCGAGTGAAGCCTTCAGAGGTTGACCTTCATAGACTGATCTACCAATTAGCTTCGTAATGTGCTTTTGATGTATTATTATTTACCTGCATGCCGCTAAACACAGAGTATGGGGTGGGAGCATAAATAAGGTCAGCGCATTTGTGTACTGAGTAACAGAGGCAGATATCATGTTGGTCCTCATCCCTCTGTCCCTCCATCCATCTCAGCCCAGCCCTTCCCCCATTTATCCCCACCCACACTGTGTCAAAAGGAGGCACGAGAAGAGCTTTTAGAAAATCATTAAGCATAATGTTGAAATTTAGCTTTCGATATATACATTTTTGCATTTATGGACATCTCTATCAGCCAGAATCACAAGAGAAACTGTCAAAAAACATTTTGTTTATGTTTGCTCTTTTTTCATAGGTTAAAATTCAGTTAAAGGCAGGTCAGGCACAAGTTGTCTTCTTTTCTTTTTTTGTGTGTGTGTTATTTACATATATCATTTTGAAATACCAAGCATTTTCTTTCAATTTTACTTTCCTAACATAAATAATCGGTTAAAAGCTAAAGCCTTTTTAACGTTTATATTTTTAACAGACAATCAGCACTAATCTTTTCATCCTCAAGCTCACACTATTTTTATGTCTCATTTTAATGAGTTACCCTGCAGTCAGAGTGTTAATGGCCACTTTAATGTTTGAGTTAATTTTGTTTATTGTAGGGCAAATATACTGTTTATGGATGTCCTCCTGGAGAACTCTGGTATTTTTTAACCTATGCTATAAAATTTCACATAATACATACAACTTTTTTTGAAAATTACTCCAATATGGATTTCAGTTGCCAGGACCATTTATCTCAAAAAAGGCTAAACATTGTTGGGCAAGTCAAGACATCAGAAATAAAGTTTTATCACCACTAACTACCCTCAAAATTGCAAGTGTCTGGTAAGATGAGTAGATATCTACAGTGAGACATGAGGTTTTTTTTTTACTAAATAACTGTAAAGATACTGTATAAAACAAATGTTTTTCCTGTTTTTGCTACCCCTTCTACCTACTCTTGATGTTTGCACTCATCCAGTGCTGTTGCATTAGCCCATTCAAAATAAATGTCCTAGTGTCTGAACACAATACTGGTTTTAATTTCAAAAATAAAATGTATTTTGTGAGGGTTTAGACCCTAAAAAAATGACAAATCCGCCTTAGGTAACAAAAAAAAAATACTGGAGTTCTCTTTGAACGTGTATTAAACATTTGGTTCTGGGTTAAAAACCTGCTGTTCTGAAATCTAAATCCTGCGTATCCTGTGCCCATAACAGCGTTCATCACGCGCCGACTGAGGTGTGTGTAACCTTATTGGAAAGAAAGTCTGGTGTGACGTTTAGTTCCCCCTCTAATCCCAGGCAACAGCAAATCAAAAGCTCGGCTATTATAGAGCAGTGAACAACAACTACATCCAGAGATGCTGGACTCATCAACATTAGACCTATTGTCTCTTTCAACCCTCTGTCATCCTGTATGCGTGAAATATAACATAAAGAAAACAGACAAGTCAGTTTTGTTTTAATGCGTTTTGAAGTTTGAACTTTTCGGTCCTTCCCCTTGAAATTCTCTGTGTGTTGAACTCTAGTATGAAAGCCTTCCCTTTATTTTTATGCATATCAATTTCTCTTCTTAAAACTCTTTCTTGACTTTCCTCGTGTCCCCTCACCAGTGTGTCCAGGCTGGCCTGCAGGGCAGTGATGCCGGCACGAGGAAAGTTTCATCTTTGCACCTTCTGCATCGTCAAAGGGTAAACAGTCTGAGACTGCAGCGCCAAACACAAGTAAAAAAGAAAGTATCCGAGTCTGCCTAGCAGGAGTTGTGTGATGTTCTGAAGACAATCACATCGGCCCCTGACATCTGAAGACAGCGTCGCCGTGCTCCGGATCAGCAGGCAGATCCTGGTGGAGGGAGAAAGGAAAATGAAAATGAATGCGTATGGATAGATGTGGCTGTGATGCTGGATTTGGATGTATTTCAGAAAAGCACACCATATGCAGTTGTCACTGAATGGATAATCCAGAGATATGCGGGATCAAGGTTAATCTGTCGTTAAAGATGAAACAGATTCAGAACCTATCAAGTCACAATTTCCCTCAATCAGCACGTTTGCTGTTTTGCTAATGCAGTACATTTTGTTGAAGGGCGAAAGTCATGCTAACTTACTTGTGAGTGTGGACATTAAGCCCATATGGATATATTGTCCACCAGCACACAATATCCTGCTTTACCTCTCCTGTACAGCCTTTCTTTTGCATGACAGAGTGGACCTTTTGTAAGGATCAACTATCATTACATGGGATTACAATTTCTTTGCATGCTAGGATCTTTTAGGATTACAGAGAGATTACTTCATATCTTAAAAACCCTCCTAACAGATCTGCCTTTATCTTTTCCATTCCCCAGTTTTTAGAAAGACGCTGAGTCTCCACCGTCCTGAAGCCTTGTCAGGGAATTCATTCTCACATTCTCAGCATGAGAAAAATGTGATTTATATGCATCCTACCCTGTTCCAATTATTCCACACAATATTTTAGATATTTAAAAAAAAAAAAAAAAAAGCTTTGAAAGTACTGCAGGAATCACACACTGGTGCTCGCTCTGTATGTCTCAAAGGCTTTAAAGAAGACACATTGATATTGCTTTGTAAGACACAGCACATCATTAACCATTCAGTGAGTTATAGTAAGTAAATACGAACATCAAGCTCTCATCATATTGTCATTGTAGAGTCTGAATACTACATGGATCATAAAGATGCATGAAAATATGAAGATAACATTAAAAGCATTAATATTTTCCACGCTACCAAACAGCTCTACAATTTGGGAATGTGTTTAGTGTTTTTTCTGTACGAGAATATTGATTGAAATGCATGCCGGAATCACAAAGCTGGAGCTGGGTGTGTTTCGCCGTCAGATAGCATAAAGACTGGAGGCAAACAAATGAGATAGCACAACACATTAAAGGACGTATGATGGAGCTGATAGCGCTAATCTAACAAGTTCTACGCCGTGTGCTTGTCAGCTAGACCGTACGTTTGGGCTCTCTGGACAAGCAAGCTTCACGGTAACATCAGGGTGGTTTTGAGCTGAGAAAAGA
>KV751379.1:2270779-2303591 GCA_001698575.1 Mola mola | reverse complement strand
ACTACACCGAGATGATGATGATGATGATGATGTTATTCACCTCAACTGACGTGGTTCTGTTGTTGTGGCTGATCAGTGTACATCTCCTCATGTAAACAAATCTAGTGCAACATTCAGTATATCCCTGTTTCCAAATTCCAATGCTTCCCCCACACAGCAGAGCTCTATTACACACTAAATGCTCCTCTCTGTTCCTCTAAATGTCCATTGCCCAAAAAGACATTATCATAACTATGCTTCTTCTCCAGAGTCTTTGTGATTGTCGTTTCACGGGTTCTTATAGGTCGTGGACGGAGCTGCTGCTGTGGTCCTGCCTGATGCCTACTGTCCACATTGGAACAGGAGAACTTGTGACTTGTATCCTAGTCTGGATAACCCAGTAAAATCTGTATCTATGCATTACAATGACTTCGGGACCAACCGACTATACCTGGTTCTGGATCAATAGACCTCACATACCTCTAAATTTAGACCCTTGGACTCATGGACGTCTAAACATTCTCATTAATTTGTTATTGTCATTTTGTTGTGTTTTGTACATGTGAAATCTATTGTACGTCTGTCCATCCTAGGAAGAGGGATCCCTCCTCTGTGGTTCTTCCTGAGGTTTATTTTTCCCTGGTCAGGTTTTTTTTAATGTTTTCTTTAGTTTTCTTTCTGCGTCAAAATTTGATTGAACTTTATTTGACCTAAAAACTGAAACCACATTAACATCACATTTACACTTTCTGACATCATTAAAATTCACTGTTGGCCCTAGCAACAAGTAGATCTGATATAAGCTGTCCAGCTACCAGAAAATTCTCACCAGAGCACCAAAATATGTTACTGCAAATACAATGAAAAATACTGTGTACACGTGAGTGTTGTGACAGGTGCATTGGAGTAGGGCATAACTTTAAAACAACAAAGAGAACACATTCTGATCTATAGCTGAATTACCATCAGGTAGAGTGTATGGTCTGTATAGACCCCCTTCCATATGCAGCAGGGTTTGATTGCTATCACTGATTGCTGGTGATAGCTGGTGGAGTACTCTAAATATTACTATTATTACTGTTAATGTATTTTGAAATGTTATACTTTTTCTCTAAATGGGGAAGGTTCGTGGTCCTTAGTACTTTGTTAACAGAAACAGAAAGTTGCAAAAGTTTGAGAAGCTCTGAAATGAAGGAAAATGTATTCACATACCCGTCAAAAACAGTTTTGGAGAGATTGCAAAATGAAATTCGAAGCACAGAAAAGCAGTATTAACATTCCTTAATTCTCCTTAAAATGCTTACTTTTAAACTATAAGGATCTAACAACTTTACATTAACTGAAAATTTACTTTTGGGGGATGGATATGTTAACTTAAAATACTGGTTGATTGAGACTGTTTAATTATGTAGATTCAAGGTTTAATGTCGATGTAGATGATGTAATGTAGATGTATATTGTATATGTATATTGGACACAAAACAAAATATCCTGTTATACTATATTCTCTGCCTGATAAGTATCTACTCTCAGCTGATGGAGATATGACAGAGGCTAATGAGTGACCCCTAAAATATACTGATGTCAAAGGGTCGCTCATGGTTTCATTAAAATTAGGCTTTTAGAGAATTTGCTAAAAATGTGTCTGCGTCACACAAAGGAGGATTAGCCCATCGGAATAGTGAATATGTTTTCCCAGCCTTGCTCCAGACACTGTCCAGTAACCCTAATCTGTGTTCGCTGTGTGTCATAGCAGGATTGAAATACTGCAGTGACGTTCTGCAGTACCAGTTCTTTTTCTTAAAGGACCGGTGTGTAGAATTTAAGAATATCAGTCTGCAAGAAATCCTAAGAAATTTACTGTTACGTAGGAGCTGAGAAAAGACACAAAGCCTTTGCGTTTGTCTACCATAGAAGCATTGAAATTTAAAACAATGAAGACAACTTATCCAGTAAAAAGCAACAAAAAAGAAGGAATACAAAAAGTATTTTGTCAGCAGTCTGCTGGAGGTTTGTCCCATTTTTGTTGTTACTCCAAATGGAGGATACACAGATGGGCCCCGTAATTCTCTTACCCGCTTGAAGAAGGAAAAGGCGGCGAGGCAGCACTCCGTTACATTCTTGACATTGGCCCTTTTAACTTTCTCTCATGTAGAAAATCAGTCTAAGTATTTGTATAAACACATCCATGCTGGGTGAGAGAGTGTTGAACAAAAAGTAGGCAATGAACCAAAAAACCCCCCAAAAAGTAGCCAGAAGCTATTAATTTAGGCCTCAAAGAGCATTGAGGTTTCCTTTAAACTGCACAACACCTCTGCACCAGTCATCCTTTAATGAACCAGCACTCAAACTCAGACTGCAATAAAGGCAACGCAAAGGTTTTGCACGCACACGCACATACTAAGGTAAATCAGTACAATTCAAATCAATATTTCACAAAGACAGTTTCTTGTCTTTTAGGTGGTTATCATCATAGATGCATGTTTGATTTGTCATTATTTGATCATTTCTTTAATTATTTGACGCTAATTAAAGTTGGTAAAAAATGTCCTGACTGACAGCTGAGCTCTGTTGACAATTGAGCAGGGTAAACTCCATCATCCAATCACTAATGTTCAAATGAATTTACCAGCACAACAGGAAAACAACGATACTTTGGCTTCAGTTATACTGTAGCAGGATTAATCTTTACTTCCATTGTATTCACATTGAGTCACTTTAATTAAATGAATAAAATGTACATATTGTGTTCTGGATATCATTCATGCCTTATATCAAACATTGCAGTTGGCACAGGAACATTACACTCAAATAGGTTTAGACGTTGAGTGACTTAATTTGAAGCCATCTTAATGTCCTGTTCCAGCCATTGATTACACCTCAGTTCTGTTTTGTAAAATTCTGCATCTTTTTTTGTTGGGTTTTTTTTTTTCTCATGAAAACAACCCATAGCCTTAAAAATGGCTTGGATGTAATTCTACACCTTCACTCATCCACTGTGGGTTGTAGGGATCTATGGGTGTGAAGAGTGATACCTTAGCCCCACCCTATCTTCGCTTACTGCTTTGCCCCCTTGCTTGCAGCTTAAGTTCCCACTTCAGAACTAGTCTACTATATGCTGCACAGTAGCAAATTGTCACACAATTGGTTCTTAAGGTTTTGTATGTACAATAGAAGACCCTGACTGTCAGAATCTGTTTTATGAAGACAGTCATTGGTGGACTGAAGAAATAAAACAGCAACACTCAGCCATTATGTTGGCTGCTTATTGCAGTCATGATGTGTGTCGACTCGAAGTACATAAAGAACACAACATGGACATGGCCAAACACGATTTTCATTGGAGGCAGTCTTTAAAACTAAACGTTTGTCTGTAGCTTGACAAGATATTGCAAAGCTCAACACTCAAGTACAACATTAAGGAACTACCTTATTTCGAAATTCAAAAGGGGAGTGCTGAAACTGATTACAAAATTTAAAAAATTTTTTAGAACACAAGCTACTAAGGAATACATAGAGTACAGTCAGCAACATAGAAAAATATTAGAGTAGTATTGGCATGGATGAAGTAGTATTTACTGTACTTTATATGATAATCACTCGGTAAAAGAATTGCAGAATGAAGTAAATACATGTTCCACAGTGACGTCAAACATTGTCTTACATTCAGTTCAAATACATGAAGGATTTTCCAGCAGACAATTGCATCACATCTCTGTTCACACACATAATAAACACTGGCCTACACGCTACACACACACACACACACACACACACACACACGCTACACACACACACACACGCTACACACACGCTACACACACACACACACACACACACACACACACACACACACACACGCGCGCAAACATACAATATGCATGAACAGGACTTTCTGTAAGGGCAATCAAATACAAAAAGGTTCAAGTCAGCTAGTTTTGAAGGTTGACAGCACTTACAAGGATCTATTGGATTTATGGATCACCTCTGGATTCTCAGACATTAAAGATGCAAAAATGAAACGTGTTCAAAAATATGTAGTACTAAAGCAATCTTGACAGAATTCCGTACTACAGCGCCTTGAAGTGTAACTTTTTCCAGGACAGCCTTTCATCTTGTAAAACAATACCCCTGCATTTGCCCTTGAAGGAGCCAAACTCTTGTCCTCACTGTCAATTCCCGCTGACCCCTTTAGGTAAACAGGGGCCTCAAACGCAAACAAGCTAAAGCCTCACCTGGTCACACCGCGCATTTGTGTGCGTGTGTGTGTGTGTGTGTGTGTGTGTGTGTGAGAAATGATGCATGATGCGTGCCAGCTTGCACAGATTGCTTACACAGCTTTGCTTGGTGGCTTTGTGAGAGCACTCTTTGCGCCCTGAAGGAGCCTATTTGATAAGAGTCAATCACGGTGACACTCTGCTTAGTGTGCAGCCCCACAGCCACCGCTTCAGAACAAAGAATAAAAAAAGAGCACTTTAGGATGTCACCCTTTGTACTCTTTGAAGACAGTACAATGGCTGAGTGGGCCAGACGGACAGCCATGATCAGTTTTGAAGGATACTACCTTCAGTTCTAAAGAAACAATGCATGTATTAACTCAAAGAAATACACAAAATACAGAAAAACAGCCATATAGACTTCGTAAAGCTAGTGGAGGTTGATTCAAGGTTGTCAATAAAGTGCACTTGCCATCAAACCAGTGCAAAGGTCAAACACATCTCTTTATGTACATCACTACAAACGCTGGCTATGACAAGTCTGTGGCGACACCATAATAACAGTTCTCTCATGTCGAAATGTAAACATTTGATGGATGGCACAGTGATGAGGGAGATAGAAAATGTCGTTTGTGTCACACATGAATGTGACAGCAAAGGCTGTGGAGACGAATGTACCAAAAAATACATTTATCTTAATTAGTTGATGAGACGATCAAAATATGGCATTGAATATGTTTGGGAACATGGGACAGTGTCTGCTATGCTTCCCTGCGATCATCATGCATCATATTGTACTTGGTTTACAGAAAATGACTGTGTGTGAGGGGGAATTTTGGCAGTGGGTGCACATTATGCAAAATCAAGCAGTATCCCAGAAGCAATGTCACCCTGATCTACAGCGTTTAAAACTGTCGATTTCAAAGTGCCTTATGGAAACCGTGCTTGTGTCAACGGTTTTAATGTACACTTTCAAATGGCTCATTAAGAAAGTGAGGGTCATTAGACCAGACGATTGCACACATAGTCATGGAGTGTGTTTGTTTTTTTTACATTTTCCATGCATTTTTTTAGCAAGCCAGTTTCTGTGATTTAGGGGACAAAATGGAAATAAGCCATGTCTTTTCACTGTAAGTAATAGTGATGCTATAAATTTACTTCAATGCTGTTACAACACACTTTAAAGGAATCTGGCATTTGCTAAACCCCCACCCCAAAACAGTAATCCAGTTGAATCTTAGCAGACGGACAAGAGGCCCATCAAGATTGGGATTTTTACAGATGTTAAAGTGTTTACATGAGACTAAACTAATGTATAAAGAGAGTTGCTCAGCAATCAGCCTCTTTTTTTTAAGCCTTTCCATCCTTAATCATGTCAGACTAATTAGCTTACTACCTGCAGTATTAACTGAGCATTTCAGGGCCAACGAGAATATCCTTAGTGTGATTGTGTTTTGTGTTAAACCAGTCATTAATGCCATCAGAGTCTAAGCAAGCAGCTCAGATCTGCTCTGTGAGATTTGAGACATTCCAGGGATCCAAGCAACGTGACACAATATCATTCAGTAGCAAAACACATCATGTCAATAACGCTAACTTGCGTTAGCAAACCAACTACTGTAGATTTTTTCATAATGCCAGTGTTTTCCAACCAAATCCTGTGGCAAGTTAGCAAGCTTTAGCTCATTTGCCAGTGATAGTTTTTTTATTTGAATGCATTATATGTAGCAATTGTCAGACACCAGCACACATTTTTTTTAATCACAAGATTAAGGACTGTTTTTGTTAAGGAAATTCCTGCATATTATGCCAATAAAACCAATGGATGCTTATTTCTGTTTATTTCTAAAAACAATGCCCCATTATTTAAAAAACATACAACTTTTTTGTGGTGATCTAGTGTATTTACTGGGAAATTTGTGTATGCAGTGTAACTGAAAGTCTTGACAGACATTAACTAAAGGGGTCAGTGCTTGAGAAACAAACAACAGTCAATCTCTCAGTTGATCAGTGGCAACAAAGCAGGTACAACCACTTTGTATTGACAAAACTGTACCCCTCACTTATGCTGTGGCCCTACGCTCATTTAAACATGAGTAAATGTATGACATAGCAGACATCCGCCATAAAGAATTAGGGGAAATGCTACATGGGATAACAATTCAACGGCGACCCGTTGTATACTTTATAAGCACTTTGATTTCCATTTGACAGGTACAATAACAACAAACAGGAGATCACATTTAGATGGACTACTGACACTGTAGACACACACACACATACATAAAAAATAAATAATTCAAACAATATATTCATTTCTGTATAAAGGAACATCTATATTTTGTACAACAAAATACTCCATCTACAATCAAGGGGATAAATGCTGTGCATCTATTGCCTTGGACAGTTTAAGATTATCATGGGTGTAATTCCTTGAAGATTTTATTAATCCAGGTTCTGAAGCAACTCTAAAGGAAAAGTAGTTAAATGCTTTCGACCACAATTAGCTTCTGTTAGTGTTCTGGCTGAGAAGTTATTCATAAGGCCAACGAAACATCTATAAACAATCCTGTGATAGATGTTTGGTTTTGCATGGCTACACGTCAAACTCAGACATCTGAGTTCGCTATTTAAACAGTCACAGTACACAAATCCTTTAATCACAGCTGCTAACAACCCTAACAAATAGGATATACAAGCCACGCCTCTTGGATACCAGGGATTATGTACACTGAATATACTGTACTGTACTATACTGAGTTCTCCAGATCAGCTCCGTCAGTCACCAGCAGGTTCTGTGGTACCAGCACCTTTATTTGAAGTAGTTGAGCCCTGCCACTAAGAAGAACTTCTCCAGAAAAAGCTCAGAGTCCAAGACAGCGATGTGGGCGGCACGGCCGATGAGGGTGTTGGCCGTGTTGGGCAGAGCGTGGAACACGTTCTGGCGGATCAGCCGACACTCTTTGGCCTCCACAAGCGGCTGCAGGAGATTGTTGATCATCTCGGTGTACACGGGCCCTTCAGTGACAAAAAAATGATGAAAGTTCTGGTCAGTGGTGGAATTTAACTAAGTACATTTACTTAAGTACTCAACAATTCTATCAATTTAAATTCTACAACATGCTTTATAACAGAGAGCAAAATTTTTGTCGTCTTGTAATTAGTAACTAAATGAATTAATAGTAAAAGTGCTGACCTGCTCTACATGTTAATAATCACAAGATGACTTTTGTTATGAATCTGTGCTATACAAATACAACTTGACATGACTTTTATTCTAGTATGAGTTTTGGGTACATTTTACAACACTGGTTCTGGTCAGCTCTATTATGAATATGATACATATATATATATAATAATAACTCATATTCAAATATCAGCATAGACATACTAAAGTCTGGCACATAACCCTGTGTTAGGATCCTGGGACTAATGTACTGAAATATTGAAAGGGAAAGAAGGGAGAATCAGAACTATGATTTAAACATGTGCTTCGCACCTGTGGTCCTGTCTTTAAGAGCAGTTTTGCACATCTCTATTCTGGCAGAGTGGAAAGGAACATAACGGTCTTGTGGAGATGCCACCAACACCACATTCTTGAAGAACTGGAGCCCTGAAAGGACACAAGACAAATGAGTAAATGAAGCTGTATGTGTGTGAGAGAGAGAGCGAGAGTGAGAGAAAGAGAAAGTGAGTGTAGGGAGAGAAGAAGACAGAGGAAAGCAGTGAACTGGTTGTAAAACGCAGAGTACAATCACATACAATGTACAATGACAGACTTGATACGATAAAACTGCATTTTCTTTCCTCATGTCTGCTGTCAAGTGTGCTTTTAAGAGAGAACACTGTTGGGTTTCCAATGACAGGGTTTGGATCATTTTGTCAGCCTGCCACGGTGCTGGAGGGGTAAAAAAGTGTTTTCAGGCTTATCTCCTTCAAGCCCGTGTGACAAACGACTGCTTTGTTCCACACACACAGTGGGGAGGCCTCTCACAGGCCTTTTTCAGCTCGCTGGCAGCATTAGTGAGCTGACACACACAGAGAAATTCAACGGAAATAAAGAAAAGATGACAACATTCCCATGAATATTTGAAAACACTGGCTTTTAAGTAATAGGCTTTTATGTGAGGCAGTCAGTGTATGTCTCAGTTTCACATTGCCCGTTTTCACTCCCTACCTGGTTTCTGACTGAGGAGATAGAGGAATGTTTTCCGTGGATCCGCGTGATCTCTGAAGGTGAGCTGCAGCAAGGATCCAGATTTCTTCAGCTTCTGCATCAACCACAGACCTAATCAACACGTGAATGGGTTAGACCAAAGCCCAGCTTCTGCTGAAGTACAAGCTGTGCAGCGACATAAATCCAGCACATCTGCAGTTCATCGGGGGCCTCACCTGTGCTGACCAGCGTGCTGTTGTTGTACAGCGTTCCCAGGTGCGGGCCTGAGAGCGAGAGGAAAGTGTGTAGTCTAGGCAGATAGCAGCGGAAGCGAGGCCTTGTCAGCACAGAGCGGATGATGATGTTCCCCAGGGAGTGGCCGATGAAGCTGTTGGCCAAAGACAAATTTCAGAGACATAAACTTACACCTTACGTAGTAGGCGGCGCTGACCTGTATTATGACAAACAGAGACTCTTTGGAGAATTTCACTACAACATCAAGAACATTTCTCAATTGGTTAAAGGTTTAAACATTCTCTAAGGCAACGACAACTTAATGATGCTAACATGGAGGATGTGCCTTATAAATTAGTAGTGTCATCCCAGCAGTGGGAAATATTTGATTCATTAAGTTCTCTCTGTTGCTTACTTTAATTACTGTACTGTTGCAGCCCTACCCCAAATCCCTCATGTCTGCTTCTTTTCATCTGTCTCCTATTAGAATAAATATTAAGGAAATGTACACTGTAAAGAACCAGATGCTACTGTGGCAGTCCATTGCTTTTGTCTTACGACAGACCCCCAAGAGAATATGCCACCCTGAAGAAAGTTAACAAACCTGGGTGGAATCTCTTACAGAATAAGAATGAATTGGTGCACTGAGGGCAATTAAGCAGGAAGATGAATAGCTTAATTAGATTAGAACTAAGAGAGATGCCGCTGCATAAAGGAGCAGTCAAATGAAAGTCAGATACTTATTGGCACTGTATAAGAGCTTTTCATTCATTTTGTGCCACTTTTACCCATTTTGAGTTTGTACAGTGAGGTCATTATCATGAAAACAATGACGCTCACAAGTTCATGCATTCGCGGTCATGACTCCTTAAATCATTACAAAGGCACTGCTGCCATCTTCTGGCCAAATAAAATGCTGCCTAAACTGTTAAAGCTCTATTAGTTAAGGTCACTAAAAAGGATTATTGTCAATGACGTGTATGTTGGAAAGTATTAAAGTTGAGCATCTGACCTTATTCTGCCAATGGTGAGATTGTACAGCTGGATGTGCTGAATGATCTCATCCAGCAGCCTGTCTGTCATGGTGTCGAAATCTGCAAACGTGTCGGTCTGCAGAGAAACGAGAATTGAAAAAAAACGACACTCCCAGAAAAAGTGACCGCATAGGTTATCAGTTTGCTCCTGTCGCTGTTATCTAAAACCGTACCTGGTTTCTTTCAGACATGAGGAAATCCAGCCTTGATCCTGGGAGTCCTAACTCAATGAAAGTCTTCACCAGCCGAAGGTCTGCGCTGTTTCCTGGAAGCCAAGAAGAAATTACACAAACAGACTCTGGCTCAGCACTTATAAAGAGTGCCTATTAATCATTAAAGAGACACCTGGTGTATGTTTTATGGAATTAGTATTCACAGACTACACACTGTGCATTAAGTAATTGATATTTTAATTTGGTAGGAATAGCTATTACAGTCTTGCAGTGAACCAGAACATTCAGGTGCACTCACCATCGAGCCCGTGCACACACACCACAAGGTGGATACCGTCATCAAACTCTTCATCGTCCTCCTCAGGGGGAAAGTAGGGCAGATCTGAGGCCAGGAGAGGAAGCTCACTGTACAAGCTGGCCTGAAAGCTCAGCTGTTTGAACAGCTCCTCTTTGGCTTTGTAGAAACTGGAGGTAAGGGGGAAATGGCATGAGATTACATAGTTTTCTCCCATTGCTTCAAAATAGAATGGATACAGTCCCTGCAATCTTTTTGAATTTGATTAATTCTATTTCCCAATGACAAGAAAACTGAATTATACAGAGTAGTCCCGCAGACTTACAAGAAGCTTCCCTAAGTCGTATTATCCCGGCATCCTGCCAGGTTACAGATATTTAGCAGCGGAGAAGTCAAAACAAATCCGATTTCACTTCCTGGACTTTCAGCTAATCACTGTGGATTTGCATGCACTCTTTGATGTGATTTAATACACTCAGGAGGCATTTCACCTCAACTTAACTTCCCTGCTTCAATTTCGCCCTCACTTCATTTTGTCATGCTAGGAATTCCAGGCATGAGTGACGGACAACGACAGCAGGGCAAGTAAACAGACATCTCTGCATACCAGCAAAACCTTGTTTTGGCCTTGCTTCCAGTGGTTGGAGCTGACTAGAATCTCTCTCTCACTTGACTAAACAACACACCTGAACGTGCTTAAATGCAGCTTTGATGTCCAAATGCCATTCTTTTTGTGTTCAAAATTGTCAAATTTTCAAATGTGCTATTGATATTTGAAGGCAGGTTCAAAATTTCCCAATTTCCTCTCCTAACTTCAGCTTCTTCTGCAAGCAAGGTTACAACTTAATTCATATAGTTGTGGTTGTGGATAAGAAACAGTCCTTGGCTAGGAAGCTAATGTGGGTTGCAGTATATGGCTCTTTTTGTGTTGTACAGTAAGAAGACAATCGTATTCTTCCTGCTACGAATCTAATGCTAACTGGGAAAACTTATGCAGTTAAAAGTTTGCGGTGGTTCATTTGGTAATGTGAAACTGGCTGCTGTCTGATGTTTGTCAGTGTAGACAACGGTTTGATTTCTCTGAGAGAACATTTCTGTTGATTTTTCAAGCACATTTACAGCAAAATACGTCCTGTGCTAACACCAAGTTTAGCTAAAACAGGGAACTCACTTTAGCATCCGTTCATTGGTCTCTTCATTCATGTTCAGGGGATTGAGTGAGGATGAGGAGACGATGCCAAAGGAGCCCAGGGGCTGATGGGTGATAGGTGAGGTAGCCTGGCGAGGGGACATTCCGGTTACGGATGGAGAATCTCTCAGAACAGAAGAAAATGGAAGGCAAGTCGGTGCACAAGACACCGACATATTCACCACCTCCACCATCTTCTTATTCACAAAGGCCATACCAGAGTTGGGGATCTTTGAGGGCTTCGTCTGGCACTCTAAAGGCTCTTTCTCACTGACTGATATCCCACTGAGGTCAACTGGTGATGTCATATCATCAGCTACCAGCCCTGTGAGGTCATTCGGCC
Source organism: Mola mola (assembly GCA_001698575.1). Taxonomy (NCBI): domain Eukaryota; kingdom Metazoa; phylum Chordata; class Actinopteri; order Tetraodontiformes; family Molidae; genus Mola; species Mola mola. Next base: position 2,291,971 of record KV751379.1, on the reverse strand, counting down.
TGAGTGTGGTGGTGGTGGTGGTACTGTCAGGCAGTATTTGGGAGGGCTCCACACACTGCTGGTCATGAGGCAGTTGAGTCTGATGGAAACTTTGCCACTCATTTCCACTCTCCTGATCTGTTGCATTTTTATGTGCACATGGATTGTTTCCATAGCCACAGGGTGCAGCTTCCGTTTCAACAAGATGCACATCCTCCACTGAGCTGCTGACTCTGCTGATGCGTGTTTGATGGTTCATGTCCTCCCCCTGACATGCCTGAATGATGCTTTCCTTTACATGAAGGCGTTCTACAGACTCTTGTAAAAGAAAGACTTCAGACACACCACTTAACACTGATGTGCATGTGTATGTCTCTGACAGGTACTGTGAAGGGTTTGACTTTCCAGAGTTGATATTCTGCTCAAGAATATGGCCAAGATTCATTGTTAAAATTGGTTCTGAAAGAGATGATTCAGCCTGCTCTGAATCCAGTTTGCCGTTCAGCAAAGAGCAACTTGTCTTACATGAGTCCTGGTGTTGCACTAAGCTCTTAGTATCTGTTTCCTGGTTGAGAAGCACATGGCCCTCCTCAGTGTCTTCAGGGCTATTTATCTGTGGTGCAGATACTGACTTGGTCAGTTTGCTGAGCTGCCTCAGCTGCTGGTCCTCCTCGTAGGGCAGGGAGCTAATTGAGGTGAGCGAAGCCTGGATGCCTGCACTTGGCAAGCTGCCGTTACTCTCCATCTGCAGGCCTTCCAGAGAGCTGCGGTGAACCGGGTGGCGACACACTATTTGCTTTGGAATCTCCCGTTCGCTGGAAAAGTCAAGAGGGGCTTGGCTTCGCAAAGCAGCATCAATTGGCCAGGCAACTGAGCTGGGCTCACTCTCAATACCTGAGTCCGAAATAACTGAGGATGAGCGCTTGATGATCTTCGAACTGACCAGACATCCACGATGTGTGACTTCTTTTCTGGGATCGCTGACAAAGGGAGTCATAACTGAATGCACAAAGGCATTGGGTGGGCTGATGAGAGGAACATCCTCACTCTCATCATCCACTGAGTGATTTAATGGCATAGCAACATCAGACTCCTCTTCATTGTCTTCGCCTCCTTGTGCATGGCTATCATTTGCGGCATCAAAAACTTGGAGGTTGTTTTCTTTTGTTTGAAGAGAAGGAAATTCATCACGGCATCTTGCTGTGTCTCCTAGAGCCACATCACAAGGCTGAACTACATTAGATCTCAGGCTTGGATCACAGCTCTGCTCATCCTGACCTTGTTTGTCCTCTCGTTGATTCAAGTATACTGCACCTACAAGAGAGGGACCTGCACTGTCCTCAAGAGGAATGAAGCTCTGGGCATTCTTGATGTTGACACTGGCCTTATTCTGCTCTGCAATGAGCGCAACGTAAGTGGGCAGGTCTATGAAGTCATCACTGTCGAAGGGATCTTGGGGTATTGCTGGTGATCTGGCTCCTCTTTCAAAGATCCCATCTGCAGGACTAATGGCATGATCAGAGTTGGTCTGCCCATCAGCGGTTGGCACATGTGATACCCACTCTGGAAAGACAAGGACATGGCAGTTGTAAAGTAAGTCCTTTTTGCCCCGAATAGAACAGATCAGTAATGCAACAAATTATACCTTCTTCCACCATTTATGTTACCTTTTTGAGGAGACTCCACATATCTGTCTTCAAAGATGATTGGCAGGCTATTCCAGTCTCCATCAATGTCCAGGCACTCAACGGGTAAAGGAGGCATCTTGGTCAGGTAGTCCGAGCCCCGCACTTCTGCAGCTATCTGGCCATGTCTGTTGATTCTGAATATTAGAATATTATCATAAATACTACGGTTCTCTCTGGTCTTTAGAATTAGATGTCTGTGAATGGCTGTCACTTACAGTTCCTCTTGGAAAGTTAGAGATAACTCTTTGGGCTGTACAGTGAAGAAATATGCCTCAGAGAACCTCCTGACCTGGTGATTCCAAAACACATGATGATGTAAACAGTTAATCGCATAAAGTCAAACATTTGCAACAAGGTAAAGGATTGTGCTGCGAGGGAGGTCTCAATCCAAACTGAGAAAGAAAATTGTAAGCAGCATTGAATAATGGGTTGTGGTGTCTTCATGAAAAAACCAAAAAGTTGATGAAAAGCCACAAAATATCTCCCAGAGGGCCAGTGACCCGAACTGCTGCTAAAAGCTACCTAAAGTACCTTGTTGATGCTCAGCTTGCTTCTAGATTCATTCAGTGGACAGTGGGGCAGCCATATATAAGAAGCTAGACTGGCTGATCTTAAAATTGATGGTTTGAAGTATCCTTTGGTAAGATTATGATCTCTAAATAGCTACCAAAAATATATCCACCGGTGTGAACTGTTACTTTAGATGGTAGCCTCTGTCATTAGTGTATCAATGTGTCTAATGTCGTACGTCGGTAGGAATGTAAGTAAATTTACCATTATCACGAGATTTCTACATTATCAAATTATAAATACAATGTCTTCTCCTCTCCAAAATGAAACGACCTGGTCAGTAAAACCAATAAAAACACTGAACAAGTTTCAGTTTAATGTTAAAAATCTCGCTGACACTCTTCAGCTTCCCCAGAAGTATTAGCATAAGGTGAATAAATGAAATTGATTTTTACCTTGAAAAAGGCATTTAGGTGAAATGTTGGAAACATTTGGGATAATCTACGTACAATGACTCTACATAAATATATAACACAGGTCTATTTTTGTTTTTTTTTTTTTTTTTTTTTTTTTTACATTCTAACATATAACTGTTACATAATATATCCTTAAGATCAGCATTTAAAGACATCCAAATCACTTCTTCCAGGCTGTGACACAAAGCTTGACTCAAAAGCACTTTCCTCCTCCAGTTCCAGATAGAAATGCATCATCCTTGAGTGTCAGCCACCGTGACTAAAAAATCACCATGAACACTATTTCTGGTGTGCTTTAACCCAAGAGTAATTAAAGAATAAACATTAATTGAAATCCTAACTCTGTTGGTGGGCGGAAGCATGACAGTATTCCCCAAGGGGAATTTAATACCAAAGCAAACATGTTCATTATTTTCAGACAACTGAGATGAAACGGAAGCTCAGAAGGGAGCCCTGAGAGCTCCTCAGCTGTGGAGCACATGTCAACATTAAAGATCCTAGTTATTAGATAAATAATCTACATTTGAAATTACATTAGGTGGTTTTCAGCTACTACAACCTTGAATATCATCTTATCATTGTTCACTCTCCCAGTCAATTTAAATCATAATTATAAATCTAGACCCACAATTTATCCAAAACCCCTTTTCCCTGGTCTACCATGGAGATTTTGTCCTCATGGCAGCAGGGATACATTTTATATTTATTTTTGTGTATAACCAGCAAGATCATTTCAGCTTGGTGCAGGACAATTTTATTCATGGACTTGTGAAACCCAGTAAAAGAACACTGGCCACAAAAAGTCTTAAGGAGCTACATACAGGGCTAAAAATGCCAGTAGTTATGAAATCATTTTGTCTTTTTATGGTATTTTTGTATTTCTGTGTGGGTGCCGGGGAATGAAAATGGCTAAATGTAGCCATGTCACGAATGTGCTCAAATATAGAGACTAACTGGCCCTGCGTGCTCGGGGGACCTCTTGAATTGTATAACCGTGCCTTTGATGGAGTGTGGCCCTCACCCTGAGCGTATGGTGCTCCTGGGCCAGGTAGGACAGGATGTGGGGGTTGAGCACAGCAGCCTCCAGGAAGCGGCTCCACAGCGCAGAAAGCTGGGTGCAGAACTGGCTCACATCCCTGCTGATCTGTTCTGCCACCTTCTCGTGACCTTCCTGCAGCTGATGGAGAGGTTAAAGATAAATGTATACCTATAAATTCACATTGAGTGCCTTACTTTTGATTTTGTATCATTCTATCACAGGAGCAACATATTTCAAAATACCACAGATGTAGTGTCTGCACTGTGTTTGAGTTGTATGTCTTTGAATCCTTGTAGTTATATTCACCAATCAATCCAACCACACTGCTCATTGTGTCTGTCTGCACATACATTTCACAATATTTTTAAAGATTTTTAAAACTTAAGTGTCAAGATTATTTAATATATACTGTATATGTGACCTTCATAACTTCAACAAAATCCTTCAGGATTTTTTAACACCGGAATTATAATAATTTTTTATACAAGGTAATAAAAATCAACCCTTTCTTAGCGAGTTATTTTTCACTTAAGAGTCTTCTTCTGATGTGAGCATGCAAAAACAAAATGATAATTTTTCAGACAGGCACAGACATTTAGATTAAACCACTGAAGTTTTAAGTGCATTGAAGCTCACAATTTTGCATGTCTAAATATAATTTTTTTACATAGTACAGCATGTACATCTGTATATCTGTATTTGTTCAACATGACAAATGTCTGGATGTAACAATATTACATTAATAATCAGAAACTCTTGTCTTCCAAATGTTTTTTTTTTCTATTAATTGTATGTACTTGAATGCACATACCTGTAATTCTATTGTGAGCTGATTTAATGTTTCTTCTACAGGCAGCTCCTCTGTGCAAAGAAAGGTTATTTTCAGAGATTAGCGTAAATCATTTAATTACACAGTATGTACCAAGCATTATGAGAGGCTAGCGTTAAGTTTAATGACAAAGAGTCAAATACAGTACAATAACAGTATTTCCATTTGATGGCACTTCAGGCGCACCCTATTTCTGACATTAATATTATATTCTTAACTTCACTAAGAAGCCGGTTACAACAAAGGTTGCAGTTTTGATCCACAATAAATGAGCCAAAAGAATGAAATGCACTGTGAAATATATAAACTGGTCATTTATTCAGGCTGCTGTTAGTCCTGTAAATTACATTTTGAAATTGTAATTTGTGTAGGTATCTGTTGCTCAAAAGAATCATTATGGATAAAAATACTTCTTTTCTTCAGTATTTTAATTTTCTTGTACAATTATTTTCAAGAATACATTCAGTACTGTCATATTTCTAAGGCCTATAAATTACAGTTCAGATTGTTTTCACATTGTCACCTGATTCTAGTGGAGCCTGCTGATGCTGTGGGATTTCCTTCATCAGTGCAGTGTAGTAAGAGTGAAGGTCTCTATGTGCGACCAGCAGGAGGCGACAGAGCCTTCGGTGCCACGTGTGAGCTCTCTGCAGGCAGTTTTCACTGGGCACATAAAAGCTCCCCTGTGGAGAAGGAGACGGGAGGAAATGTCAGCAGCTATGTAGGTTAGTAGTCACCTCTGAGAACAAGGCCTGTCTTAATAATGGACATGTACACATATATTTTAACTTTATAGCTGCCACTGCAACAGCCGACCGTGCGGAGGAGCTTGTTTCTGATTAGAAGTGTGTAGGATTTTTCCTCAAAGAGATCAAATGGCCCCTAAATACAGCTTGCCATGAGCTGTAAAACCAGATCAGCGCTTGTACTTGTGCGTGTAAGAAGGATGTAACGCATCCTTGTTATGACCTTTAAAAGTTCACAAGTATGAGAAGCTGACCCAGAATCTGAGCCGTAGACAATTTTCTCTGGCTTTAGATTAAGAAAAACAAGAAACCATGTCTGTAAAAAGATAAAAAGTCATAGTAAGGGATTTAGTAATGTTAAGCTCAATGCTCAAGTGCAATCTCTGAGTGTGGGCTACATGTGATCTTTAAACCCTTTACGCCTGAATTTATTACCAATTATATATATAAAAAATAATTATTTGTTCTCGCTTTCCACCTGATGCCATCTTGGCTGCAGTCTGAATGCAAGCGGTATGATGTGAATTTGCGATGATCGCTGTTAAGGCGTTAATGTTGTATCACTAACAATACAATGCAATTTGAAGGATGTGTTGATTGTTCCAGTCCAAATGGCTACAACTCATCAAAGCCTTGATGTCATGATCATGCCTCTACATTTCTCTTCTTGAGGCACTAACGGCCCTCCACCCAAACATCCATCATCGTTCACGTCAGCCGTCAAAATACAGAGTTTAGGGTGATCAGTGTAAATGGTCTGCTCCCGGGAGAGTTCCTCCCATGGCTAGGATGTTTCAGTAGCGCCAGTGGGCTCTGGGCTCTCCGAAAGGCATGTGATGCTTGAGTATCTGGGCATGTACTGTAATTTGCCTTGAGCAAGCACCATTTCTGGCCCTATCATCATACCTGCGTGTGCTCTGTAATTGAGCTGAGCCGTAGACCCCAACCAGGAAGGAACATCTGTATGTTTACTTTCATAATTTTTTTTTTAGCTTTATAGAGGCCTGCCTGGATCAGTCTGCAAGTGAAGGCCAGAGGAAAGAAATAGCTATTTCAGCTATTCAGTATGAACTAGTCATTATGCTTAAACCATAGATTCTTCCTTTACTGACAATGCCTATGATTGTCCTAAATTCTTAAATCATTTGACGGGAGTATTTCTGCTTGCTTTTACTGCTTTCATCTCATAATTGTCACAAAGACAACTTTTGCTTCCATCTGAGATGCAACAGCCAATACCAATGTAAATCTACAACATGCTTTTTTTTAGTAAACACACATAGGAAATGTGATGGTGTTAAGAGGGGTAAAGGTCTTAAAAGGTAGCATAGTCACAGGTGAAGTGCTGTAAATAAATACAAGTGAAAGAGAGTGAGTATTCTGTGCTGATTTCACCTGCAGCTATGTGGTACGTGGCACTCGTGAGCAGAACTCATTACCGTGATCAAACAAAACTCCCCTGCTTGGCTAAATGCACAGCTTATTAAAGCGCACAGTCAGGAGTGGAGAGTAAAACAACAGGACGGGGAGGGAGCAACCAGGGGGCTCATTAGGTTTTACAGTGCAGAGCGTGACGTCCGCAGGGACCTGAGAGATGTATGCTATACTGTAAAAGGATGGAGAGAAAATGGAACCAGCAGTTTCAAAACTCTGTGCAGGAAAAAGTGGCAAACACAGAAGAAATCTAAGAGCTAATTTAAAGTAAGGATAATGGCTTTATATAAATGAGTTTTGTGTGGATAATCAAATCTGGACTTGACCTGCTACTAATATTGTGAATTACACTGAAAAAAGCGCTACATGTAGAGACGGTCTAGAAAATACACTGAAAAAACAAACTAGCTATTTTAACTTTATTAAAACTTCTAGTATTTCGTCTATCTTAAAATTTAGTTTGACTTTGCCTCAACTAGACTTTTTAAGATCAAGTTTTGTCTATGCGATCTCAAAATTGTGATCCTGAAAGGTCAAGGTCGAAACAGACTGTATCTCTAGATTCCCTGAGAAGGATTCTTCCAAATTTCAACTTAGGTATTTTTATTTAGTTAGTTTTACTATAAAAAAAAAAAAAATCTTAAATTTAAAGGCAGCTAATTAAAAAAACTTCATAACAGCTATTTGAGAAAGCTGAAAAAAGGCACCATAAAATGGTAGTGAAATTACACAGGTAACAGTGTTTTTTTTCTTTATTTTTTTCTTTTTTCCCTGTAAATGATTGTTGAAGCTACATGACATTTTAGGCAGGTGTCCAAGACGAAAGGGGATTGTTGGGTCCCGGTGGAGGTATGCGCTCACTGAATGCTCGTTTTACGTCAAAACGACTTGTATGCAGTGTAGTTGAGGCGACTACACTGCATACATACAATAGCAGTCAGGTTACTATCCAATCAATTTGCAAAATAATTTCATACTTACAGCAAATGTAAGTCATTGCCTTTGATTACCAATGCAGTCACTTTTTCTGTGTGAACGGACAAATAATTAGAAGTGGTATGTAATGCTGTACTATCACAACTACAATTTTATTTGATTAATGGCCAATAAATAATTTGATTCCCATAAAGTAAAAAATATAATAATACAGTAATATAGTAATAGTAAACGGATCATCATTTTGTCATAATCGTGCAGTTTAACTGTGTTGTAATTGAGTGGCAGGACTTCACGCAGCATTTCCTGTGAGAGCTGCTATCACTTCCAGATGCTAAGCCTGGAGCTTACATGACTGGGCAGGTAGGTTAATCAGATATTATGGAATACCACAGTGCAGCACAGTAATAATCGCCGTGCTGGCCTGTGGTCTTTAAGCTATAGGACTCAATGAACCCCTGACAAATCACAAATTCTTATGGATAGACAGATCCAGGGTCGGTAATCCAGAGTTGAATGCCTCTTTCCATAGCTTTTGGGTTGAATAATGTTGCTTCTGGATGCCAAAACAAATCACAACTAAATCCACCATGTCCCTAAACTGAGATCAGATTTGCGTCATCACTTGGCATTTAGCTGCTGGCTTACATCCAGCCAAATGGGGACAACACCGGGCTCATTTTGAGCAGTTATTACTTTTGTGAGACAAAATGGCCTTTCATTATCTGTTGCTCTGTTTGTAATGGTTGACATACCTCAGAGATGACAGGCTTGCAGTAGCCAGCTCCGAACATGAGGTTCTCTACAGTCATGGCAGATGGGTCGCTTGCGCTCTCCGGCGAGCCCTTCCCCAGCCAGGAGCCCTTCCCTGTACGTGCGAAGCTGCAGAGACAACAGGGAGGACACATGCAGGGACAGTGTTTGTGAAGGAAGACAGACGCTAACCGATGGGAGCTGCTGCTACTCCAATCAATCAAGTGCTCCAGTAATCTATGTAATGCATTGCTAAATGCAGAGTTTATGATACTGATGGCTGAATTCATCAGATAAGTGTTTGGAAAATTCCATTCAAGCAGCTAATGGATACGCTCTTAATTGACTTCCACAAAAAATACGGAGAAGGAGAAAGCTGGGCCAGCAGATCTTCATCTTGAGTGCTTTTGTTATTGATATTTATGATACTATAGTCCCTCAAAAACAGTTCTTAAATTCAATGAATTAAAAGAAAGACCTGTTCACTGTTGAGATATGTTGCTCATGATTGATGAATTGGCACCTTCAAGTGAACAATGACAGTTTTTCCCTTCTGACAGACAATTTTTATTTTCTTTTTTTAATAACTAAAAAGAAGACAGAATAAAAGGATGACTCTATGATATTACGATCCAGCAACAGCTCTTATGTATAGTTAAGACCCTATCATGGTGGGAGTAATTTAGAAAAAAAAATCATCAACCACTTTATGTACCCTTGTACAATCTGTTGTGAGCCAAGACAACAGTTCAGCCTTTACAAAGACAATAATAATAAGGTTTGATTGACCTTGTCAAGTATTAATCTAGCTACATGTTCATATTAATCTACCACCTGATTATCGACATCTTAGTTTGTGTTAAGAATGTACTGGACTTCATTATATTGAAAGGTGTTCTTTTTGTCTACTTTATTTACATACATGAAATGGGAACAATTTAATTATTACAAATTACAACATTATATTTTATTTGAATTGTGTGAGTGACCTTCAATACCTGTACATGTGTACTAGTTTGATGCTAAACAGATTATTTTAGGTTGTAATGCAGTCATAACACAAAATGATGGTATCCTGGAAACTAGAGTTTAATATACTTATTTTGAGTAATTAATTGGCTTATGGAAAGAATCATAGGTCAAAGCATTCAGCTAAACTTGTCTGAATTATACAAACCAGAACCATCTCAATGCTCAATGCAAATCTGTTTCACTAAAATGAAACATCACTACATTCATTTTAGGCAAATCTTGTTTAAATGAAACAGCAAGCCTGTCAAGCATTAGACTTATTGTATATGAAAACGACAAAGTAATGCACATCTTTTGTAAAATCTGATGGCACCCTCTGTGGCACAGCTGTAATATTAATTGGCTTTGTTAGCCTTATTTGCTGGGCCTTTAATCTATGGACTATTTCTTATATGCAGTTTTATATATAATTACAGTATATATATTTTTTTTTTTTCTATTTTTTGGACACTTTGAGCATCATTTGTTTTATTATACTTGAAGGTAGAGGATTCAATACTGGGGAAACTAACACAAAAACAGTCAACATTGAAAAATAGCACCACATGTGAGAAGGAAAATATGTATTTTGCTGTCAGTTAAAAAAAATCAAGACTAGCTCATAGTGTATGTTTCCACCCTGTGAGAAAGCTGTGACGCTCTGAGGTTTAAGCTAGCGTCAGCAGCTTGTCCTTTTTTACACACCAGCAACCTCAGCCAACATGAGCTGACATAACACAGCATTTGTAAATATGCTGGTTAGTTAGTTTGTACTTGACCTTGAAACTGGGAAAAACATAGTAGCAGTAGTTTTTAGCTTAAGGGAAGGATAACATATTCATGCTTTGTGTAAATTCAGGTTTGCAAAGCCCCCTCTTAACTCTACCTGATTAGCGGCTGGTGTAAGGCAACCAGTGAAGCATGTATAGAGACAGAAATGACGGACAGATGAAAGTAGTCGAACATGACAGGGACATGATGGTGGAGGCCTCTCCGAGGGTGGAAGTGAAGGCTGAGAGTCCGACTGCTGATCAGGGGGACAGTTGCTATCTCTGCCAGCCTGAAATATGGAAGAATAGAGCAAGATGTTAAGCTATTACACATATGACTTGTGAAAAATACTCAAACACAGCTCTTACTGGTCTGCAGGATTCTTTTATGGTTTGTTAAATTCCCCATCCAAATCAAACCCCAAATATTTACAGTAGGTGAAAGTAAAAAAACACACAATGCAAATAAATCAAAAATAAAACCATCAGATTAAAACAGAACAAATAAAAATCATACACACTATAGGACCATATTAGAGTTGTACTGTACAGTGGTAAAGTAATATTCACAGACTACAAATTAAGTGATTTTACAACACATACTGACCTTAAAGTTATATACCACTTTGGACATGCCATTGGCATAAACAATGATGGATTACATGTTGACACATTTTACAAAAATTAAGCCAAAATATCTTCGATATAAATGCTGCCATCTTGCGCTGGTGATGCTAGAGTCTGTACAGCAGCGTCCAGGTAGTGGAGTCCCAGTATCAGGTTACGGCTCACATACGCACCTGTCCAATCATGTGTGGAGCTCAGCTTTCATTATGTTTCATGGTAATATTATAACATCAAATGAAAAATTAAAACCTCTAGAGTGCGATTGAAATGGTTTTGTTTTAATTTTTTGAGCTTCGATGGTATCCATCCTTATACAGTCAACAGGACATACAGGAGTTGTTGGGAAACACTGCCCATTCTCTTTCTGTGCAAGTGTTAACAGACTGCTCTGGTCAGACTCATGATGTGCATCCGCAGATTTGGTGTCTGGCCTATTTATCGTCATGGAAGGTCAGGACTAGCTGTCGTATAAGTGTTGTGTCTTTTTTCATTTCACAGATTTGTCTAAAGAGAGAGCAGAAGAGATAAGCAACCCCTCTTCTTAGTTGATTACATAAGGTGAAGTTCCTTTAAACCTTATTGTTGCAGAAGCATCCATCTGATCCAGGAACACATAAAAAGCTGTGCATTGTAAATTCTGGATATCAATATGGAAATCAGCTCTGTGTGCGATTAACAAAGCGCAGAAGGGACGAGTTGAGTTGCAGAGAAATGCACCTCTGCTGTGAACAGCCCGGCTACTGCTCACACAAGAAGTGGCCTATCACAGCGCTTTTAGCACCTGTGTGTCCAGACCAGTCTTACAACCTTAGAGAGTCTGTACTTTGGGACTTACAGCAGCTGCTTCTTTATTTTTTAAAGGAGTTGGTGGTGTACTAAAAAAATATTGTTGCCTGTTTCCTGATTCCTTCAAAGATGTCAGAAATTACTTAAAGTGGATCCACCAGCGCCCACTAGGAGGTTCTCTGGGAAGGCAGTTACCCACTGCACAAGAGCGGCTGATCAACATCATTATTAAGAACATGTAACATTGTTGCATCCATGAAAGATAGTCAAAGAGAAAGATTTAGTTTCTTAAAATGCTGATGAGGCTTCATCATTTATACCGTGAAAGCAAAGACGATGGAAGAAAGAGGAGCTTCACAATTCAGTTCTGCTTAGTACTGACAAAACCTATAATCACACTGGTATGACAAAAACAGTTAAACACACAAAACTACACTAAACACTAATCACCAATACACAGCCGCTGGTCAGTACAAGAGCAGCACCCTGAGAAAATGCCACCTTTCCCTTTGTCTACTAATGTAACACACCCAATTTTTTTCTGATTGTCCCAAAGCTAAAAAGTCGAATCACAGCACTTGTGTATTGCTAACACAAACATCATGAACGGGTGCTTAACGAGACGGCTGAGAGCCAAAGGACATAATAGCCCTTATTCATGTCTAGTTTGCATTTTTACTCTTGCACAAAAGCTGTTCAAGGGGCACATTCTCTCGGTCTAACACACACACACACACACACACACACACACACACACATACATTTCCAAACAGGTCGTAAACTTACTGTAGCTCATTGTCGGTGAAATGAAGATCCAGCTTCAACTGAAAGTCCACCTCACTCAACGTTTCTTCAACCTGAAACACATACAGTTGTTAATGTATCATTAACACCACTAACATGATGCTCTAGCCTCACTTTCCTTTTGATCTGGACTGTCAACGGATGTTTGCAATTTTGTAGTTTTTTTTGTGTTGTTTTGATGACAGGGATGGAGATTATTCAGTGAACCTTTACATCCGTTTTGTAGCTGTCTTTCTCTTTCATATGTTTTTTTTTTTTTTGTTTTGTTTTGGTTAAACATTAAATACTGAATCGCTGAAAGGGTGAGAAACAGTGATCGACAATGTTATGAAGGACATTTGCATCTTCTACATTAGATGAATATGGCTTTTGCGTCATAGCTCCTAATGTGAAGCACCTGGTTTTGCCTTGCTAATTTTGTACCTTCAAAGTAGTTTTTAATGAAGTGTTATGTTCTCTGTGTGGTCTAAAAAATGTATTCCTGTGTTCCTTTTAATCTGATGTAGGTTGAACAGAACTGAATGACTCTCGTGTTATGGAAATAAAGATAAGTTATTTCAATTTGAAAGAAGCCCAAAGAACACACAGCGAGCACAAGCTTTTGAAGACTGGCGTGCCATGTTTGTAATTATAATAAAGGATAGACACGGAATACTTCCTCTGTCCTTACATTTAAAAAAACACACACGTATACACAGTAATGTAAACAAACAAATCTTTGTAGCTATGACTGATATCGATGTTCTGATTGATTAAGCATATGTATGGGTGAACACAGGGGAAACAAGGGGCTATTTTTGCCCATGCTATCTGTAGCTATGAGTGGCAGATAACCTCTGAAAACTTAATAAGTGGGGGGGCTGCGGGAGAGCTTACAGCTGAAATCTGATATGCCCTAAAGCTGTGCTCTCTCCATGCTTCCACATACATTTCTATATTTAATAAAATACTCTGTAATTAGGATGTATGCAAAGTCACATGGAACAGAATATCCATATTCTAATGGGAGAGTTGTTTCTTCTAGAATAATCCAGGCATCAATATCAGTGCGCATGGGGGCTAACACATGGACGATTAGCTCTGAACGGTGGCCATCAAAACTCCACCACACCCATGACTATCTCCATGCTGTCACAGCTGATCAATTTGATCTCCAAGGGCACCCAACAACAAAAATGGACAGAGTGGATTTTCAGGGTTATGCCCAGGGTGAAACCGTAAAGAACAGTACATCATAACTATCTGTCAAGTTTACATGCCATTGGAGCTCAGCATGGTCATGGATATGGGTCTAATTCCAAGAGGCAAGACATAGACTTTCATAATCCTCTCTGTCGGATTACTTTTCAAAACGGGGTCATTAACCAGCTCATTTTAGTAACATGCTGTTGCTAAAAATAAGCTGGCTGGCAGCTACTTATTTCAACACCTTTATAAAACCTATGATATCAATTAAAATGACAGAAAGAAACTAAAAGAGAATTACAGTGCTAATGAGGTGGGGCTCTCAATCTTTAATAGTAACTTAACAACTATAAAAAAGATCTTTTATAACCATAACAAACATCCATTCTGGAAAAGAGAACATGTTTATGAGAAAAGATAAGGAGCAAAACATGAAGAACAAGAGTAGGCTATATATTGGTCAGGCTTTCCACTGCTGAAGACAGTTCTTGGTGAGTAAAATTATGTGGGTTGAAATCAAAATATATCATGTATGCAAGTAATGACAAAAAACTGTAACCATCAGTTAAAAAATATTCACATGGCAGAAATAAGGTTGAAAAAGAAGTATAGTAATAGTTTTTCTCGCTCCTGTGGTTTTGATAAAAGTCAGTGGTGCAGTGGTTAGCACTGTCGCCTCACAGCAAGAAGGTCCTGGGTTCGATTCCGGGTCAGGACGTTTCTGTGTGGAGTTTGCATGTTCTCCCTGTATCTGCGTGGGTTTTCTCCGGGTACTCCGGCTTCCTCCCACATTCCAAAAACATGCAAATCTGGGGGTAGGTTAATTGGTCACTCTAAATTGCCCGTAGGTGTGAATGTGAGTGTGGATGGTTGTTTGTCTCTATATGTCAGCCCTGCGATGAACTGGCGACTCATCCAGCGTGTACCCCGCCTTCGCCCCAAGATGCTGAGATAGGCTCCAGCCCCCCCCGCGACCCCTAACGGGATAAGCGGTAGAAAATGAATGAATGAATGAACTAAAGGAGCTGTAACTAAAGGCACACATGACATAATATAGCAATATTAAGTCGTGTTTTGAGTTGAAGCATTGTGGTTAAATGTTGTGTATTCTTGCAATGCTATCAGTTAGACGTCTCCTTAAGTCACAAAAATGACATTAATGTCATAAAATAGGTCTGGATTTAAAGTTCTAAAAGTTTGACCACTGTTATTTTAGTCTGAATGCCTTTTGTTGTCAGCATTTTTTTAGTCAGAGCATTAACATACCCATTAACAAAAAGGTCGCTAAACTGCCTCTAAATCGCTAGCTAGGTCTAAGACCTAAATAAATTTACAGAAAAAAGAGTTAGCAAGGTTTACGATTTATTATGAAAGATCTCTGCTTAATTAACTAACTTAAATGTTATGAAAAGGGAGTATTGTGTCAGATGATACACATGTGGACCAGAAATTTGTGTAGGAGAGAAGTTAAGTAATGCATAATAAAATGCATTAATTAATGGCCATTTCATTTAACTATTATACAGCTGCTTTCACATTGTACTGATAAGCAGCCAAAAGGCATTCCCTACTTTTTTTTTCTCATTTTTTTCTAGATTCAACAGGATGTGTGTGTGATTGTGTGTGTGCATTAAATGTCACCTGCATGAATGACTCACCTTTTCTCCATCCAACAGCAGGTGAACTTTGAAGATCATACAGTCATTCACTGTAATCTCCTCATTTCTGTAAAGGATCTGAAATATCCGGCTGAACACAGTGCTGTCGTAAACCCCCGCAGAGCTGAAGCTGCATTCCTCTGATGTGGGACAAAATGACAGGCACAATAACCATCAGCTCCAAGGCAGTATCACTGATTCATAGTCAGTTATGTCACAATACACAGAGCTCTAATACAACAAAATAAAACTATGTCACTAGCGACCTATGGCGTTGTCTCTGAAATACAACTAGAAAAAAAAGATATTCCAATGCACTGGAGTACACACTCAGATTAGTGAATACTTACATAATTTTGAAAATGCATGATTAGTTTGAGTATTTGACCTGACATTTGCAACTATTACCATTAATTGCTGAGGTATAAGAGGGTTTATAATTAATTATGGACACATGCTTGATGATTTGTTGATATATTTTCAAATTTGAGTATGTGTATTAGTTAGTTACAATTTATTGTCAAACATGTACAAGCTGCGTCCTTTGTACTGGCGACTATTATTACAGTCTTCCTCCAGCCACTGATTAAGCCCTTTAAAGCCAATATGTGTTTCATAAACTTCTTTATTTCAATTTTATAATGAAAAAAATCTCTGTGTAGCCACACAAATTGCTGGGTTGTAATCCTACATCTTTGCCTCATCTGGTTTGGGGAATCTATGAACGTGCTACTTTAGCTCATCGATGCTCAACAACCTGTAACATGTCCCCATTGCCCTGTCATCTTCTGACTGTTAAACTAGTCTACAATAGACTGCAGAATGGCAATTTTATGTTTGAACTAGACACAGAAAGAGTTAGGGTCATGACTCAGAGGATGGCGGCATTTAGGTGTAACTGGTGTGACCAGCTGCTACGTCTGTATGAAAGTGACAGTTAAATTAGTTTATTGAGTTTCTTTTTGTGGACCTACAACATTGAATATGTAAATACAGTGTTCCAGGACCTTTATAATAGAATACTTTTTAGTAGTTTCCACATGTCGAAAATAGAGCAGCCGCCATAAAATTAACTGAATTTAAATGTACCAAAATATTCACATTAATATAGATTACATTAATTGATTACACTAATAGATGCCCTGGTTCTCACTCCTTCTGCAGCTCAACCCCTGAGCGATGTATTACGACAGAAACAAGACAAACTGTAGGCCTCCTGGGTGCATAATTTAAAAGAATTTGACAGAAATAATTTGTTTTCAAAATAAAAACTTAAATGGACAACATTAGGATCAACTTCACAAGCTATTAACTATGCTGAAATGGTTATAATTCTTTACACAGCTAAATGATTACCTATTTTCAAGCACAGTAGGACTTCAACATTTTAGATTTTACGTACAGAAATAGCTGCAGATGTTTTTGTGTACCCATGAGTGTTTCCATTATTTGTGTTTCCACTTTCGATTGTAACATGATTGCTGCTCACTCTGGGCCTTCTGGTGGGTCCTCTCTGGCAAGGCTGAGGCAAAGCTGCAGTCCAGCTGCGGGCCATGAGAGGTCTCTGAAATCCCCCACTGATCCTGGGCTCTTCCCTCTCTCATTCCTACTCTCCCTCTCTCCACAGGCCTCCCTCCGATAACACTGTCGCAGCTTGCAGCATCAAGCAGCCCCAGCCAGGATGACAGATGTGTGGGAGCACTACTGTTGTTCAAAGACTTGGTGGATGTGTGACTGAGCTCAGCGTAATCCCTTTGAGTATGTACAGTATGTAATGTGGAAGGAGTTGTATCTCCGTGACAGCACTGTCACTTCACAGTTTGACGAATATGCCTTTTATATTATGGTTTTTAAAATGCGTCTGTGTCCTTGGTTGGGGTTCAGCCCACTGACTGATGATGTACAGGTTAGGAGGATTACGACATGGAACACGACATATCCAAATACAAAACCACAGTGCATGTAGAACCACAGATACTGATGTTTCCTGTTAACACCAAAAAATGATAGACCCGTGGGACATATTTATTTGGTGATTGTTCATGATTGTTCAACCTGCATTTTGTCCATAGTTTTTAGTGTCCCCTTGAAATATCCATATCTTTTTCATCTGTCCTTCTTGCATTATTTTTCAATTTGGTTGTATTGTATTTGAAGCCCAGGTGTTCTCAAATTGATGATATTTTCTTAATTTGCTAGTGTTTTGTTTAGTTGCATGAGTTGTCTTAAGATGCAGTGCTTTAGTTATTTTTCAGCTACCACTTATTATTCTAAACTCTAATCTGACTCTAAACTGTGTGCAGGAATTAGCATATACCCTTTTAGCAAAACACAACCCAATTGTTTAATCCATAGGATATGTGAAATGTAAAAAATTACATACTTCATAAATCTGACAAAATAAATTGGGATTTTCAAATAACACTCTTTTCTTTCTGCAAACATCAAATTAAATCTGAACCAGAGCAAGCTTCATCACATCATGTTGCACATTATAATCACACATTCACCTCCCAAATAAAGACTCAGGAGACACGTCATACAGTACTTTTATATGGTGGAATTTTTTTTTCATCATGGCACAGATGGTTTTCCGATAATAATATCTTTAATATTCAATATTGTTTCCTCACATTTTGTTGGATATTAATGTGATTAAAGTATTAGTTTTCCCTTTCATGTACGTTATACTGGTTGCGTTATTGCGGTTTACTGAATTTTCACAGGTTGGTGAGTTTTCACATCTTGCACATTTAAACCCACTGAAATGTCCTTAAGCTTTAGCCACAAAGAGTCTGTACTGGAAGTAATCTGCTTACAGCCGCTGCTCCACATCTGCTGATTGTGAGCATGTGCATGTGTACTTGTCACGCCACAGAAAAATATACAACGCATAACTGCTCCTCATGATACTAATATGAGAGAGTATATTTGCTAAGCAGACACCTTGGACAGCAACCATCTCTCCCTCTTATATCTTGATCACCACATGACATCGTTGTGTATGAGTCATTAAACACTTCAGCTGAGTGCGTGACACAATCTTTCATATAGGATTTAGTTGTCTGAAGGGCACACACAATTGAAAGGTCAAGCACGTGCACTTTCCTAGAGACAGCGGTAAGGGATTATTTCCTGTGTCTTTGTGTGATGAATGTATTTCCTTCCAATGGCCCGAGCACCGCTGGCTGCTCAAGATTCAGCCTGTGAAGTGTACAGGCTTAATACATGACCTTGTGGAGAGAGCTGCAAAGGGATGGGTAGGGCGGCTGCCTCCCAATTACAGTATGGATGTGATCTACACTGCAATAAACCCGGCTGCCGTGGCCCTCATTTTCAAGCTGATAGAAAAATAAGCGTGTACTCTCACTAACTTGTTTAAGATAAAGAAACGATGTTGTGTGAAGGTCATGGCAACCTACATAATATACAATGTTTTGAAACATTTGGAGATAGCACATAATACTCCCAATGCTATACGGGAATATGTGACATTCCTATAGCAAACAGATAGTAAGGAAGTGGGATTAGCGTGTTTTATGATATGTTTTAGTGTGACTATAAAGGGCTAAGAAAAACCTATGTGTTTTGACTGTTACAGCTGAGAGATCATAGCGTAATGATCGCTGTTCGCTGCTCCTTCTTGCAAGAATAATAAACCTTGGTTGAATTTAGCAGAAAACAGACTTCAAGATCCTATTTTTTTCACCCACACAAGCCAACGCTATTGCCTGGTAAAAATACATGGTTGTAGGCTTTGGATTAAATATAGACTACTATGCATTGGAGAAACATAGAAATTCTCTTTTTTTTTTTCCTAGGCAAAATAGGTTATGTTTTACCATTCGTGAATTTTTTATTGGCATGTATGTTTCTAAGCAAAATTACTCAAAAACTACTACAGGGGATGCATTTGCATGAAAATATAACCAGTTAGGTCTTGAGTCAACAACAATCTCATTAAATCTTATGCCCACCAAGTGATGGAATTATAATGAGATATAACAGTACCGAATCTAGAATTTAGGAAATTTATTTTTTTGTGATTAAGTTCAATTCCCTGCCCCCTCCCTTCAGTCCCCCCGCCTGTGAGGAGGAGGAGGATGTGTTTCGGCTGTTTCAGTGACAGAGGATCAGGAAGCCGCCAGGACCTCATGGCGTGTCCCCCTCTTGCCTGTGAGTCTGTGCTAACCAGCTGGCATCCGTCTTCACCTGGATCTTTAACCGATCTCTGGAGCTGTATGAAATGTGTCCTCCTGCTTCAAGCGCTCCACCATCATCTTATTCCCAAAAAAGCCCTCCATAACAGGATTAAATGACTACAGGCCCATTGCCCTGACGTCTGCTGTCCTGAAGTCCTATGAGAAACTGGTGCTGAGCCACCTGAAGGACATAACAGCTGGACACCCTGCAGTTTGCCCAACGGGCAAACAGGTCAATGGATGATGCAGTCAACATCGGGCTGCCCTACATCCTTCATCTCTTCGACTCCCAAAGGACGTACGAGAAGATCTCGGCGTTCAACACCATCATCCCTGAAATCCTCCATCGGAAGCTCACCCAGCACACAGTGCCTGCATCCACCTGTCAGTGGATCACCAGCTTCCTGACTGACAGGAGGAAGCGGGTGAGCCTGGGGAGCATCCAGCACCCAGACCTTCTCCCCACTGTTCTTCTCCCTCTACAACAATGACTTGTCATCAGGGGACCTCTCAGTGAAACTCCTAAAGTATGTGGACGACACCACAGTCATCAGTCTGATCCAGGACAGTGACGAGTCCTCATACAGATGGGAGGTAGAACAATTATACCACTGGTGTAGTCAGATCATCCAGTCTGCCCTCTCCACTTCCATCACTGTCTGGTTTGGATCGGATACGAAACAGGACAATCAGGTCTGCAGAGACGATCATCAGGGTTGACTTGCCCTCCATCCAGGACCTGTACTGGTCCATGGTCAGGAGACAAGCAAGTAACATCTCTGCAGACCCTTCACATCCCACACACAAACTGTTTAAACTCCTCCTCTCTGGTAGGCATTACAGAGCACTGTACGCCAAAACTACGCAACACCGAGACAATTTCTTCCTCCAGGCTGTCGCTCTGATGAACTCCTACAAGTCATAGAGCATCAAGAAAACTTCTTTACCATAACTCTCTACTTCATATGCATATTCGTACACCTCTTCATTGTATCTACTGTTCGAAATATATACTCCTTAAAATTGCACTAATCATCTACTAAATTGCACTGGACACAGACTGTCTATTTTTATTCTATTTTGTTTATTCTGTACAGTGAAAGCGAAGTTGTACCAGAGTCAAATCGTATGCAAAAACTTGGCAAATAGATCTGATTCTGATTCAGATTCAGATTAGGACAAATCCAAATACATCATATTACATCAACTTTGGGCTGGAAGCATTTTTTCTAGGCCGTTAAACATGTTTGGGGGATTGTTCTGACTTGGGAAACGTTTGCAGTCTCAGCTTGCTCTCGTTAGCTACATTTCCGTTTATGTATTTATGGCCTAAAAACAATAGTACATTTTAACCAGTCGGTAGGCTTTATTATTCCTTACACACTGACAAACCAGCTGCTTCCCATTGCTTCCATCCTCTAGTCTTAGCAAGGCTAATCACGTCCTGATTTCAAGTCAAACTTTATATGCATTAATTGATTTTTTTGTTGGCAACTTGGTGGCAGCAGAGATGCGTTATTGACAGACTGATATAACAAGACTATATAGCAAGACTCCAGTCATTCGGCTATTCCTGTACATCTGATGAATGAAAGTCTACTATTTACTTGTTTAGCTCTGTTTTGTTCCTGAACATCTCATGAGGGAAATATACATTTTTCTAAATTCTAACTGAAGCAAATGTGACTGCACTGACCCACACTGTATTGAGGTGTACAGTAAAAAAGTTCTGAGTTTTAGCCTCCTCCAAGCGACCATG
>KV751379.1:2240133-2257995 GCA_001698575.1 Mola mola | reverse complement strand
TGGGTTTCAATTTGGGAAAGTGCGCGCGGTATGTCGCGGAATCTGGCTTTGAGCTGTCCTGCGGCTCCGCTCCGCGTTTTGCAGACAATTCAACGACTCTGTGTGTAGTTTCATAAGGAGAATATTAATAGCCGGCAGGGTGTGTGCGTGCGCGCGCGTTGTGTGCCATGCTGCTGCACTACAGTGTGTACGTCCAGCGCGCGAGCTGACGTCAGAGCCTGCCCTCTAGAAGCTGGAGTGAACTGTGCAGTCTGGCCTGGCACACTGGAGCCATTCAATAAAATAACGTGGCTATCACATGACTCGGACGACATGGCGGATGAGAAGAGGCCAAAGAAAGTTTTTTGAGGAGTCACATCAAAAGAAACAGTTGGTAAGCCACTAAGCGCGTAGCCACAATTAGCCTAACCGCTGTTTGTGCTGTTTATTCCGTACTCACTCCGCCTTTGAAGTCACAAATATATAACAATTAATTCTGTCGCACATTGTGGAGTTACTCAGCGTCAGCATACCGATAAATAAAGATGGACGCCACACATGAATGGCCGCCATATTGGGGAACTAGCTATAGCTGTGGCCACACTTCAACCACAAACAGAGTTTTGAATACAATTATTTGTGAGGTTAAAGTGTTAATGAAATTAGCTAATGATTATGTTTTACAGTAGCATAACTACTAATTAATTCAGTTTAAGTACTACCTTGGAGGTTTCATTAAAAGTACAACCTGTCTAAGTATTTCAATGACAAGTACCATTTAAAAAGGCTATGCTAAAACAGAACAAAACACAATTGAAAGAAATAGTCATTAGAAAAAATAATAATCATAAGAATGAACAGTTTTACTGCAGTTCTGGTGTGGTTTGTGTTGCTGTACCTGTAATTCTCATATATGGTGGATTTCCGCATGTATACACTGTTAACATGATGCAGCAGCTCATATCAACATATCCCAAATATGAGCATCATCTTGTGCTGGTGGTGACCATTTGGGCCAGTGTCAATCATGTTGTTTCAACCTCTCACAAATCAGAACCAAACTGATCAAATCTCTACTCGAACACACACCAGTGTGGTTAGACAGAAAAAGCGAAAAACAACTCGAAAGATCTTAAACCATCTTTATTCATACATCCTGCAGTCACAAATCAATAGGCATGAGACATATGTCCGTCAATATTTCAGTCCATATTCGCTCAACTTTGTTCTCCACCAACTCATGATATAAAAGGCTTTGTACGCCACCCCAGTATCTCAATAAGACGTATAAAATGCAAATTTTTCAAAGATTTTTTTCATTTTGTAAATTTCATTCATATCCCACCAGTATTTCAACAACCATGAAGAAAACTGGAATTTTAAGGCGAAACATGATTTTTTTTTTTTTTTCCCCCTAAACCTAACCAAGTGTTGATTGTGCCTTAACCAGACCTTGAAGACAGCTGTGTTACAAGATAAATTGAAATCTGAATCGGAAACATTTCAACATATCATATAAAAAGTCACAAAGTTGCAGAAATTAATAGTACCAACATTTATTCTGGTGTTTGGGTGATTTACACGGTGTGAGATTATTCACTGAAAAGACCTGCCAGCTGCTAGAAACAGGGTTGCTGGGAGCCCTGAGACCGAACCAAAACAATTAACTGAAAGAAAACACTAAAAGAAAATCTGTGGCAAACTACAGAATCAGATGACAATTCTCTGTCAGTACAGTTGCTTAATTTTCCTAAAATGCCACGTTTAGTCAAATTATTACAATGCAAATCTGGATGCAGTTAGTATTCCAAAAAGAAAATGTATACAGTATGAGCTTATCGCTCCTTTTCATTTTCCCACAGTCATTAAGCGGTGGAATTGAGTATTTTGTTGACCAATGTTAAATATTTCTTTTTCATCAGAGTCAAAATAGATTTTCAAGCAGAAACTTAAAAATAAGTGCATGAAAGAGCTCCATCATAAGTGAATTACAGGGCAAAAAGATACCAGTTTGAGAAACACACGCTCACACTTAGATTGTGAGAACCAGGATCTTAATAGACACAGCAACATTTGATTTCAATATGTTTGGGATCTAAAGAATTGAATATCAGCAAAGTAACAGTGATAGACAACAACCATCCAACCAGGACAGCCTTATTTGTTCCTGGCAGTCAGGTGCTGAATTTAAAATGCCATCTGTCCTGGTTAAACATCTCCTCACAGACTAATCACTTGTCAGATAAGTTGGGGGAGGGGAGGATTATGTAACTACAAATGAATAAAAATGTCCATGACCCATAAACTGTTGGCATTGGTGTGTTTAATAGCTCTCAGCAATAGGAAATTTGTTTTCTACATGTATTTGGGTGTTTTGTGCCTCTGCTGCACCGAGTGAATCCATGCAGGATGACGGTTTTCCTCCTTTATTTCAGTTTCACCTTCCCTTTCAGAAACCCAAAGTCAATTGCTGCTTCTCTCTCATGGCCTCCTGCCATAAGCTCCAAGCACTCTTGATTAAAAAAAAAAAAAAAGGGTTATTGATTTTTTTCCCCCTTTTTCAGATGTTCACCAGAGCCCAGATGACCATATAGTCTGAAAAAATGGGAGAAATTTCAGAATGATTATACAGCAAGGGCAACAGTTAATATCAGACTTAGATTAGGATTTCTCCTTGATTAAAGTAAACCTACAGAGGAAAACAGCGGCTGCTGTGGATATATCCTATAAGCTGCATTTTGCTTTTAATTTGATAAGGCAGAAAAGTGCTGTTTGGAGATGTGAAGAAGGATGATCACAGACACACTTACAATCTTATTCTCAGTATCAAGTTCATATGCTGAATATTTCAAGATACTGTATTTATTAATTTGTGTAGGCCTTGTGTAGGCCTTTTAATTTAGATCACATATGTGATTGGTGCCTGTGATCAAGAAAGACTAATTAAGAATGCAGTAAAATAAAGATTAAAAAAGATAATATTCTCTGATGATTATAGTCTGACATGAATTCATTTTGTTTCAGTGCCCCCCTATTGGAAACTTAACTCTGGTGGTGTAGATGATGGGGTGAACAGAATGGCCGAAATCTGGATGGATATGGTGAGCAGCAGCTTTCTGATGAGGTCAGATATGAGTGCTGTTATGAAACTTCAAATTAATGGGGTGAAGGAGGGTAGCAGCAAGTCACATGAAACTGACACAGTAGAGGCCAGACTTTACCCTAACTAAAAGAGCAAACAACTACATTAGTAACAAACATGGACTGTATGTAAGGATGGATGATATAAGAGTAAAGTAAGTAAAATCAAACCCTCTCAATTACCCCCTGGTGGTGGGCTGCAGTATAGTGCATGAACCCCCTCTCCTTAGTTATATTAGGAAGGACTTCAACTGAAACTGAAAACTCAAATAACACCTCAAATAAATTTCTTTGCCAAAGATGGTTTCTTTTAGGTAGTTACTATAATGCTGATATACGTTCAAGTGTTAGGGTTAGACACACAACCATCAACCCCTAACCACCAACCACACTGCACAGTTTCTACTGCATCCAAAACACACTAGGGTGAAGAATATCATTTTCACTTTGCTTAAATAATGGTGGACCTCATTTTGTGTACTGAAACTTGACCTTCCTGTTATTGCATTTCCATTACAATACCAAGCTGTACTATGCAAGGCTTTAAGTGTGACTCCAGGTCACAAGTGAGTTTGTCATGGGGCCTGCCACGTGGATGGTTAATCACAAACTATTTTTTTCTCTCTCTCTCTCTTTCTCTCTTCTATGACAGCACTGTCTGTGCCTGCCCTCTAATTTAGAGCATGAGCTCTTCATTATCAAGTTTGGACACATGATCTCTTTCTGCCACATCTCCGAGGAGGCCCAGCAACTGTATCACGTTTCCCTTACAGCTCTCTCAGACAAGCTACACAAACAATCAATTCGGGCAATATGATACAGTACATAACTTTATCCTTAATATCACAGGCTGTAGTTTATTATAATGTATCAGATGACTGTGAGGTTTTTTGTTCACTAATGTCATTTCATATAGCAGGGCCTTGGACAGCGGATGAGTACATAAACCAATAATCCTAGATATCCACACTGAAAAAAAATTGAAATTGAAATATTGGAGACTAAGCAATATGCAATATGTACACTCATGAGAATAAGTCAATGTGATCATTAGACTGCATTTCCTTTAAAGCAGGTTTTCTTTGTGTATATACTGGCAAAGTAGTTCCTGCCAGTTCAACATGGCTCCATATGACAGGAGCTGAAAAACTTTTCAAGATGAGTAATTCATATCCATAAATGCAGTGTCTCTGCAAGCTAAATAAAGTCGGAAGAAACAAAGAATGTCAACATGATCCTATGAGTTTGCTGTATGGAGTTCCAGGCACCTTCTATAGACCTTCTATACTGCAGCAAAAATCACAGATCAAGCACCACGGAATCAATTACATAACACACAGGATACAAAAACAGCTGCCTGAGGCCCCCCAGGTAATAACAAGGCTTTTTTCGTGTCAACACTTCAGGCTTACATGGATTCTATGTATTCTATAGCCCCACTGATGAGTACACATGTTTATGAAATCCAAACTCCAACACTCGCTGGGGAGCTTCTTACCTACCCTGACGACAATTATTGAAGGAGTTACATACAGGCATGCGTGTTATTTGGAGACTCTGTAAAGAAAAGAAGGAGGGGAGGTTACTCATAGAGGCCTGTAGGCTTCTGCATCTTTGAAAGTGTTAGTAATAAAAAGTAGACACCACCTCCTGAAAAACAGCTGGCCAATAGGAGCCCATTGAACAACTTTTATGTGTCCTCAGAAAGTGCTTGAGCATCCCCCTTTGCCACCTCACCCCTCAGTGCTCAACATGCGCAGGTAGGACTGACTTTCATATCCAAGGTTCTTCTTCTGCTCCTGAATCCCTTGCTGTGCCTTGTGCTCATCTGTCTCCCATCACGGAGGGGAGTAAAACATGGCCCTCCAGAGCTCTGAATTGACCAGGTAAATATCTCAAGTTGAATATATTGGGCATCCCTAGACATCAACAGACTTTGTGGTATAGTGTTTAGGATAATGGAGACTGATTTTCACCAAAAGTAATTGCATGGAAACATTTATGTTGGCCTCTGCAGCACTCTGATAAGTGTTTGTGTGTGTAATAAGATTGAAAAGATGCTCATTTGCCTTTTTATATGGCCCACACAGTTAGCCTATAAACCCCCACTGACATTTCTTTAAGGTAGGAAAAGTTTTTAACTGAACAAGCGAATGGGCTTTTGCCCTTTGATGTTTCCTGAATAACCAAATTAATTTCTGATTAACGCAATGCAACCTTTGTTACTGGATTTTAACACAATTTGTGCAACAGTCAACTTTAATGAGACTAAATGGTACAGCTGCAAACCATTTCAGGTTAATTAAGTGTGAACCACAACCATGCCAGGAGTTGGTGTTCAGAGGTATCACACGGGTGGTAGTGCAGGGAAAGTCCCATCAAATGCTGATAAACGTCGAGAATTAAAGCACATCGCATGTCATTATGTAATTGAATTGGCTGACTGATTTCTTCATGGGATACTTACTGGAATACGTTTGGGGAGTCCTGCATGTCTTTTTGGAAGTATTTCTTACTTTTGAACTGTGGCAGCAGTAAAAGTCTCTGTCTGAAACTACAACTCTTAAACAGGACCTTTAATCATACGGGATGAATATTACAAACATTTAAGGATGAATGTTTAACATATCATGTTAATATTGTAGCATTTAAATATTCAAGAAGCAGTGCCTGCAGCTCAAACTGCCTTTAAAACAGTTGTCAATGCGAAATCCTCTTATTTTTCAAATGTTCTTTCATCTCATTACCGTTAAAACAACACCCCCGAGGGTTTCTCTTTCTTTGAAACAATTTCAAGTCCCAATTGTTTTTGCAAGGATTTTGCTGTATACCTTAGAAATGCCTAAATATGACAGATGTCTTTTGAAAACATCTTTGTTATATTTTTGTCCCAAATAAAAAAGAATGGCCTATGCTAAATTTTAGATTTCTTCTTGGTCTTCATGGACTCTTGCATAGCTTTTATTTTACATTTTTAACACTGGGCAAAATAAGTGACCAATGTAGTGAGAAGGGGGGGATTTATTTTATATTACATGCTTCCTTCAAGGCAAATGGAATTGATTTGACCTATATATGTGTTTATTTGCTTCACATGCATAGTTCTATGTTAAAGAAACAGTCTAACATATTGAGAAATCATCAACATAAAGATTGAAACTGTACATTTCTGCAAATCAGATATGTGCAAACTTCATATGTGGAAACTATGTTTCTGAACATCCTCAATTTTATGTGTCTGACATAAAGTTAATGAGACATTGTACTTGGGTTTGGACACTATTTTTTTAGAAGTAGGAAATTGTCATATTTTGCCTTGAAATACCTGGTTTCATCATTACAGACAGAGATGGAAACTCTCCCGGTGTGTCTTTTTGCCCTACCAGCTCAGTGCAGACCTGGAGCAGAGCCGAAGCTGTAGATTCTTAATGCAACATGACTCACTAGACTCGGAACAGTTTCTGAATTAAACCACAGTGTTTTCAATATATTTCAAATGGGTTATTGTCTGTCTTGTGGCTTGTACAAAACTATTGTTATCACTCTACAAACTAAATTGTTGTTTTCACCTAAAAATAAGTTGAGCTAGAATTTCCAGGATTACAAAACTGAATTTGTCTTTTCAAGTTCAGTGAATTTAAAATTCTGAAGGCACCACAGACACTTTTATGTTAAGTAAACAACTAGTTCATTTTTACTGTGTAGTAATTCACAAATTATGGGTCATATTCAGCTCTTTTATCTCATTTGGTTTCCCTGGTGAGCATATGTTCAGAGTTATCATGATGATAATTAAATAAGTAAAGTCTTTATTTTCAAACTTGTTTTGGATTAACAATTAGCAAAACTAAGGCTTGACAAACAGCAGACCACTTTATGATTGACAATGGTTAGATCAGCTGAGTACATGAAGTCAGGAATGAGAAACAAAACCTGGTCTGGCCATCTAAAACCTGATGTAACATTTTGTTTGATTAATCCATGGTGAAATGTAAATAATTCTGTGGTTTAAATTGCATATAACCTATTTTTTTTTACAAATTCTTTCCATATTTACTTGAACGACAGAGTCAGATCCTTCTATTGTTCTAGCCTAACACACACAAAAAGGAAGCCAACACATGTATTTCTCAAAATGACCCACTAATCCTAAGTACCTATGGGTTCGTTCATTTGAAGCGTTCAATTGCAAAAGTTTCCCTTTTGCCACATTTCATCAGTGACTTGTTGTTGCACCAGTCTAGACGCTAGATGGATCGGCAAGGAGGCCAGACAGCCATTCCCAAGGAGGGCTTCTGAGGATGCTTCTGCAGTGTGAAGGGCATAATATTAAAGCACGTTTTCTCTAAGTTGACCTTGCGGACTCTGCCATTAGTCATTTCTCTGACAGAGCACTCACACAGCCACACAAGCAAATGCACTTTTGTAAGAGATTTCAAGCACACATTTATGGCTTTATTGCCCCCCCCAATGTCGTTATGCTCGCATTTAGAGCCCTCACAGTGACGTCATTAATGATAGATTTGGGCTTTCTGTGAAAAGCTGTCAAAAGTCAAGACATGCTGCTACTGCTATTTAAAATCACCTTGGAAAAGCTGCACGGCTGTTGCTGTAATTGGTCATGCATGCTACAGATTGGCAGTAGCAGAACTCACAACTACTTATGCAATTGTAAATAATATCCATGTTTGTTTATGTGTTGAGTAAATGTTAATGTGTGATTGATTTGGCAAGCTTAATAATTCATGCCCTTAGGCTAAACTGAAGACAGATTGAAATTACTGAAACAAACCTGTTTGTGGCTTGAATGCTCTGATGGTACAAATGATCAGTTTGAGGATATATTAGACCTGAATGGGCGTAGCAAAGGAAAATTATGTCTTGAGTCTTGAGTAACAGAGGTTGCCCTACAAGCACTCGTAGCATAAAAAGATTAGACTTGGGTTCAACCACTCAAAACTATTTTTAGTTTCGACTTTTGTCTGTTAATCCTTCAGTATAGCGAACATTTCAAAAATTCAATTCAATTCAATTTAGTCCAGTTACTACATTTTTCAAAATATATATGGTAGATATATCTATTAAAATTCTAATTACACAACAAAGTAAGTACATTTTCATATATTTTTTTCATTTGCTACATGCAATACTTGATTTCAGTGCATTTGGTTGGAGCTATATGCAGCACTAATATTATCACTTTAGCAACATTAGCATAGCATTATACAATATTAGCCTTCATTTGGAATTTTGACCCTATTAGAAACTCTCTGTTTTTCCAGTTAGCTTTGTTTTTAGTCTCCATCAATTCTTGAGGGAAATATCTCCAACTAGCCTCAACCTGTATCTGTTAAGCAACTCTTAATCAAAGATTTCTCACTTAATGTGGCGATGAAACAAAAGAGTGATGTCTGTGCTGAAAAGCCTAAACAACAATCTACAAAGATGCTAACAGTTTAGCTTGATTGGAAAAAATTAAAGACCCAAACATGACATCCATTTTCCAGGCTTATCTAACTCTAATTAGAGTTAGTTAAACTGGAAAAGCTCAAATCCTGGGACTATAAACACAGGGAATATTTAACACCATTTTTCAATTAATCAAGAACCTAAAAGACAACAGATAGATTGACAATCAAAAGGGGCATTTGCTATAGTTCAAGATGAACCAACATTTTTAATAACTGATTAGTCAGCATCAGATATCATGTAAAGTTTTTGAATCACTGTCTACATTACACTGCTGTTAGATGGTGTTACACAATATGATTGTTGAGTATAAGAGGTGCCACGATAATAGGCTATTGTGTGACATTGTCAAATAGTACTGTCAGTTTAGAAGTGTTTGAGTGACAGAGTTGTCTGATGGTAGCCAAGTGGTTATAAAATAATTTACTTTACATTAAAGTATGACTCTATGTCTTCATCTTTTGTCCCTTCAGTCACTCATCTATGATAAGCTTTTTCTGATTCCCTTTATACACTTAGCAACCAGCAACACAGCTAACATCTCAGCTACTGTAAGTGCTGTTGGTACTACTAGAAATGCATGATAAAGGCTATATGATAAACACAGTTGGGTGTTCTTATGACATGCATGCAAGTAATATGCTATTGTTTAATTTATAAAAATGCATTTATCCACCTCCATATGATGCAATGACCTTCTTCAAACCCATACTCGATTGACAGTACAGTTTATTATCTTCTGAATTTGATGAATTTGAATAAATGGTGTAAACATTTCATGAGTTCAGGATAAGCAGAGGACAGCAGTAAATTGCTTAATGTCATCTCTGTGGAGTTTTATTGATTCACATTCAAAAACACTGTTGAAAAGAATTAAATTCCTGACTGATTTTCTCCATCACTCCTAAACAGAAAGCAATTGTGGCCTCCATCAATGTCGGTGTACACTCACGTTTGTCTGGCCCTGCTGTCCCTCTACACTCCAGCGCTTGGACGTGAGTCACCCACATGTGCAAGGCGCACAATCACTTACACATCACAAAATCAGCGTACCATAAAATGCATGAATGCCACCATTACTGTGCAACTGTTTGTCCAGTAAACACAGACAAAGAGGACTCTGGTTAATGACAACGGCCAAATGTTTACTGTTGCTAAGTTGCTCTCTTTATCAGGACAAAGCAAAAGCCCGAAATAGCAGACGTGCTGTGCTCGTCTGTACTGTAGGATTAAATCAGATTAAATGTCCCTTCTGATAATCACAAAGCCCATTCTCTGCTGTTTGGGGACTCAATAAAGCTAACATGAATGTGCACTGAGCACCAGGTACGGTAGGTTATACTGCTTTGCCACATTGTCACAGAACGCACATATGCAGCTGCATGTGACACCTTCACTGTGGATCATCTCCCGCTCATTACATAATTACTGGCTTTCTGTGCACAATGCCGCGTCTGGCAGTAACTTTAACAACTTGAGGCCCACATGCACAGTCAGATAAGTGTTTAGTGGTAGTAAATACGGGATTATAAATGCCGTCTCACCACTTTATCCCATTTCTCAGCAGTTATGTGGGATCTGAAAACGGCTTCCAGATGTGTTACATTCATGCTGTTTGCTGTAAATGGGCTGAGTCAGGCTTTTGACTGGGGAGGCCCTCTGGCTGTCACCATCCCTCTTTCATGTATCTTTTTGAGAGGCTTTCCCCCATCGTAACAGCAGTGAGGCCACTCAGGGATAGCGCCCTCTTCAGACATCCTCAGAATTGTTTTTCCACTGTAGGAAATAAATCACAAGTCTTTTTGTAAAACAAGATCTCCAAAATGTGTACCAAGGTTAAGCTTTTGTTTAATTTCTTATTAACATTGTATGGGCGTAAAAAAGGAATGCACATTTCATACTGAACTTCTAACAGTGAAATATTTGAGATATGGTTCATGGTCATGCAATGGCAGCTGTTATATTTATCAACATCATGTTAGCATCTCTGATCATAAGGAGTGCCTGAGCAGACTGCATTATAAATCACCGTGTTGATTAGTCTGTGTTCATGCATTGCAATGTGTAAAACACTGTAAGTTTAGTGTGTGAAACTCACATTAAAAATGCAGCACTGTGCATTGTGATGCTAATCCACTCTGACATTAAAGACCTTGCTTTTAATTCGTATCTGTCTGCAAGATAACGCCGACTGAATTAAACAGATCGGTAATATATTACATCTGTCAAATTCAAACAGCAGGCCTAACAAGATCATTAATCTTTTTGTTTGTTTGTTGTTTTTATCCTATCAGAACTAGACCTCAACCGATTGGATGGATATTCTGTCTGCCCACCAGTGAGGAGCGGACAAGATGACCTTCCAGGTAATTGACCTCAAAACAAAAGCAAAAGCAGCCATTGAAG
Source organism: Mola mola (assembly GCA_001698575.1). Classification (NCBI taxonomy): domain Eukaryota; kingdom Metazoa; phylum Chordata; class Actinopteri; order Tetraodontiformes; family Molidae; genus Mola; species Mola mola. Next base: position 2,247,000 of record KV751379.1, on the reverse strand, counting down.
CTGTTGTAAAACAACAAACATAAGCATCAAAAAGCCCAAAGAGAAAAAAGAATTTGCAAAGGAGGGTGGTAAGTTTATCTAATTGAACAGGCTGTTTTGCCTTTACATTTCACAAATTAAACGTTCCGGGTGAGTGACACGGAATGTTTTTTCCCTCCTTCAACACGCATTTGTGGTTTGAAGAGCTTATGCAATGGTAAATAGATACATTGTTTGTTACACATTGGAATCACTATTATATCACAAATATACTGTTATAATGACCAAATGCTGCAGTGATCTGTAGTGGTTTCTCCACCATTTTGATACAGCCTAAAATACAACCATGAGATAGTTAGATTATAATGAAATTTAAGTACTAACATTTATGCTCTCTATAGGATGAGTAATTCATGACTTTGGTTGGCTATATGTCATAAAGCCAGTATGTCCAATACTTTGGTTGATGACAGTATAGCAAAAGTAACATTCACTTCACCATTATAGAGGCCAGAATACTGAAAACTTTTTTTTTTATGATGCCAGTTCATTATTTTTAATTTCATATTATGCTGATCTGTACTGTTCTGGTTTTATAGGATAGTAAACATGGTATAAACATTGTACCTGCTAAACATGAGCTTGGTTGTCTGCTGTATGCTTAAATTACCATTTATCTCAATGAACACCATGTTAGCATAGTTGTAGATTATTCCTAGGTTAAAAAAAATAAAATTATATGGACTGCTTTGTTGAGAGACTTGCTTCATGAAGATCATGGAATCTCAATAAAGCTCGGCGTTGATCATCACTTTGTCAATTAATACCTGGAAATAATATTAAATAAATTCTCCTGAAACCCGAAGAAGAATTATCCTATATAATAAAGGCTTTAACTGCCTGCAATGTTTGGTCCTGTAAATCCAGTTTTTGGTTATTGTATCCTAACATCACTCCTGGTACAGAGTGCATACATTATTACATTGTCATCCTGTACATCACTCATTATCCATCACAGGCTTCGATCTAATAACCCAGTTCCAGCTGGATGTGATCCCTCTGAAAGGTGTGCGGAAGGTTGACGGCTCCACTTCCCTCCAGGTGGCATACCGCCTTGATAGGGAGGCCAACTTCCAAATTCCAACCATGTAAGTACAGTGAAGAGGTTTTTAAAGGAAAACAGATAAAAACACACAGCGGCAGCAGGGATCTCCACTTGCAGGTGTTACGTTAATACAGGTCCACCACAGATGTTATTGCGTGGTGAGCAGCATATAATTGGTAAAGATAAAACATGTCTGAACATTTGGCATCTTATAGTCACAAAAGGCAGAGTGGAGGTATGTGGGTGAGGGAGACTGGAGGGCATGTTTTTGACCTTACCCTCAAGCAAATTGTATCCATCTTAATTGTAGGTCCTTTCATCTGTATATAGTCCTCTACATTGATTTTAGTCTCCGCTGACTTCCTTCTAAGAGAATTTGCTTTGTAATTCAAGGTAAACTATTCTGGACCTATTTTGCGAGACCTCACTATCTCAAACCAGAAGGTTTTTTTGTATTGTTTACAATTTACAAGGTTTAATATTTCACTTAGTGACTTACAGGAGTCTTGTTTTCTAAAATAAGGAAATCAATACATGATATCCTGAGAATCAGTTTTACAAACAACTGAATCTTTTTGTTTTATTTTACAAACAAACTAGGTGTTTGAAATTTTATAAAGTTAATCTTAAACAAAAGCTCAGATCATCTTGGTGACATGACTATAACATCATCAGTATTTGTTTCTCTGATGAAATTACAATCAACAACTAATTGAATTGTATTTTATAAAATTGTTGGAATGCCCCCCTGCAAAAATACAAGTTAAACCTGCAGATTTGCTGCTTCTTCCCTGTTTAACAGACTGATTCCCTTTTTGTGTGAAACTGTTTGTCCAAAAAACAAGATATTTTACGATGCTACATGTTTTATGTTTGACATGTACAGACAAAAAAGATCAAGTTGCACCCATTGTGATTGGGCAATATTGCCCCCATTCCCTTTATTTCAGTTGATGCAGCAATTTTGTGTAGCAGATCCATTAATTTGGGGGATGTGAAAAGGGCTAATATAAAGCAGCAGAGTCCAACTCTAGTTGTCAAGATATTAAAAACCTTGATTCTGCATTACCCACAATTCATCTGAGTAGCATCTTTGATTAGTTTTTCAAACCCCATACCTGTCAAACTATATGGTAATGACATCATCAGAGGCCATATTTTCAAACTTGGGAAAGACAAAGTGAGAAGATGAGTAAACTGGACGTTGTGTGTGAAATTGGTGTAGTGCACCTACAGATGGATGAATGAATACCAAAAACCAGCAGCAGGAGGAACTTCACACTTGATAGTCTGTAATGCAACCTGCAGTATTAAAATTGAGCCATTTTCAATTTATGCTGCATACTTTACAAAGCTTCAATACACAGTGTGCAGGCTTACAACTTTATGTAACCAAATATGTCTCCTGGTGTTTCCCAGTGTGCACGCTCCAGTCGGTTTTGGCTAATCCGCTCCTGCAGGCCAGCTTTCCTTTTAGCAGTGGTTATGTAACTTGCTGGCACTCTGCATATCCACCGCTCGGACCTGTCACCCTGAATGTAAATACATGCATATTTCCTCACAGGTCCTGTGGCACAGCCTTTGCTTTGAAGTCCGTCCCTGCCAGCGAGCATTAAGCTGCACTCCCTTCCTTTCTTTGTTCTTTTCTGTAGGGCAAAAGCAGCACATACTTGAAACTTTTTCACCTCAGGCAAAGCTTGAGCTTGGTCTTCATTCGTTTTACTAGCATACAGGAAACACTTTTTTTTTATTACCTCACCTTGATCGTTTACTAGATGGTAAAAGTTCGACTACAGCGCCCATCTATTAAGCACCTCCAACTGAGGATCTGGCTTGTTAAAAACACAGAGAGAGCACCAGACTGTGGGTGCTAGCCAGGATTGCATGTTGTAGCTGAAGTGGTGACTCTCCAAAAGAGCAATCTTAATGTTTTAATTTATTTATATACACACTTCATGCTTGATTTAATGATAGCTTTGCTGAGCAATGTTAATTTCATTATCACAAAAATATATTTGACATAAAGGATATTTTGAGACTATAATTTGTCTGGTTGCATCATTTTCACATAAAACGTATTACCCTGTGCTTGATATTGCTCTCAGGCTGAACTTTCCTCGTGGATTCCCTGATGAGTACTCGTTCATGGCCACCTTCCGCATGATCAAGAACACAGTGAGCAAGGTGTGGAATGTCTGGCAAATAGTAGATGAAGACGGAAACAAACAAGCTGGACTTAGGCTGAACGGCGACCAGCAAGCCCTGGAGTACTTCCTGATGGGTGCTGATGGAAACCTGCAGACCGTCACCTTTCCCGGCATTTCTGTGCTCTTTAATACTAAGTGGCACAAGGTGATGATTGGAGTTGAGCGCGACCAGGTTACTCTCTACGTGGACTGCCAACCTGTGGACAGGAAGCCCATCAAAGGCAAAGGCCCCATCAACACAGAGGGAGACACTCTTATTGGCAGACTGGATGCTGATCCTGATGCCTCTGTGGTGGTAAGCAAGGAGAGGGAATTGCCTGCTGCATTTAGTCATGTTCAACAACTCTCCTTACAAGCTGTATCAGTGAAATTGTGCTTTCAGTGACGTTCAGGTTTATATGTGTGCTGAGCTCGGCTATAATTCTAAAGTGCTGCAGTCATAGCAAAGTTCAATTCGGTTGGGGAGGGGGAACCTAATTCCCGCAGGAATGAACATTTACATAAAATCAAGCAGACAGACGACTGATTGATCCAAACATCCAAAGAACCATTACAAGGCATTTCAAGATTCTTTGTCTGAAAATGAATGCAGAATACAATTGTAGTAACATTAACATCTCCTTTCAGTTTGAGCTCCAGTGGATGTTGATTCACTGTGATCCAAAGAGGGCCCAGCGAGAGAGCTGCAATGAGCTGCCTGCCACCGAGGTACAGTAACAAGGGTTCGGATCTACTCTGCATTTGCCTTGGTTTGTGGTCCAGTTTGGGTTGATTTAGGACTTCCAGCATGCTGAAAGAAAGTAGGGCAAAAGTGCTGAGAAAAAGTTACAGAAATGTAACAAATACTTTGCTAAGCAGTTTCCTCACATCCAGAAGTTTCCACATCAAATCAGACAGTCAAGAGATTACATTTTTGGACTTGTTGTTCTGCAAACATTTCTTGGGGGCAGACATGATCTCATTGCGTGTGTTAAACCTTTAGTGCACATAACCAAAACACAAACACTTGTTAGCTAGCTGGCAAACTTTAATAACAAAGAGGAAGTTTAATCAAATTTCAAGTGTGAGATCGGAAGCCCAATCTCCGCAATGTGCGTATGTGTCAGATTTGTGTGGGCGTGATTTCATTTGACAGTATTTCTGTGCAGAATACACCATGTGCTACTTTTTTTCACCTTAAGAAAACAACGAGTACCACGTGTAGCTCACAAAAAAACAAGGTTTCATTGAAAACTGAAAAGTTTAGCGCTGAGTTTGAAGTAAGTGTTAGTGATGAGTATGAAATAATATAGTTATAATAATTTAACATGTTGTATATCCTGTAACAGATAAATCACCTGCTCCTACTTAACTATAAGCTAATAACACTGGTGCCTACTGATTAAGATTGATATTGGTTTTGTCCTCCCTTGTGGCTGCTGTATACTAAAATATATGAAATGAAAATAGTTATTTTTATTAACTTATCCCTAATTACTGTGTTTGCTATAATAGAGGAACAACAGGCTTACTGTAGGAGACTTTCATGCCCTCAAATTTAGGTTAGTTTCGTTTGGTTTCGTTTTCTGCCGCTTATAATGTAGTTCAACATTTCTAAGATGTGTTCAGACAGACAGCATTCCATAGACTTTATCTGATTGCTGAAAACTTTTATGCAGTCCAAACAGCCAATGCATGAAATGTGCAGGCATCAGCTGAACGCCAGTCTAGCTAGCTTGGATATGCGTTTGTGTAGTGTGCAGTACCGAGGAACTCTATTTCTTAATGATACTCAGCTCCATCCTATAATTTTACTGTTGATACTTTCCTTTATGGAAAATTCATAAAGCTTGTGGATTCATTATTTGGCTCAGACTTCCTTTCTCAGCTACTAGTGCTGTTATGCCGTTTGTTCTGCTCACTAGAAAATTTAACCTTTGTAAAATAATTTTCTGAGGAAACAAAATCATGCCTCATTCATAATTGTATTTTAATCACCATATCGTACATGTAGCTGTGTCTAGAACACTCAGATATAGCTATACACAGTGGTATTAAAGTGCCTGAAAAAAAATACCATATGAAAGTCAGCCAAACTCCATCATTCAAACTACTGTAATTACCACCTTTCCTAACCATATTTCTTTTTACCAACATTTTTCAACAAATTCTGTAGTCAAAACTATATTATACTGTATAACAACAGTATATTGTCCACAATATTATTTGCAGATAAACATTAACAAGTCGCAAATATTGAAACCATTCAGCATAATGATGGATAGAGATCCTTCAGGAGTAGAAACTAAACAAAAATCACTGAGAAATCCTTAATCATATTTCATGACTCCAAATATTATCTTTCATTTAGTACAGCTTTAACACAAGTAATGAGATTTCTACTTCAAATAAATATTTCTAGCCTCTGAAGAAAATGTCCCCCTGCTGCCTCATCGCTGCAGTGTGAGTGTTTTAATTCAGTCGCTTGTATCAAGATGCAATTATCCCTACCAAATAGAGAAAGAAATATTTCCTGGCCTGTTGCTCTATATTAGATTTCAGGCTAACATTCCTGCATCCAGCTGTGAAGTGGTTCTATAAGTGGGGGGTGTGGGTACTGTGGGCTGCATACTCAAACGGCAGCATAACACACTCACAACTGTGAGTATGAGCAGGTGCGCTTCTGCTGACACTTTTGGTGAAGGATGATGTGACTACTTTCACTAAGTCTCCCTTTATCTGATTTCTCTTGCTTCTTCAGATGTATGCCAATGCTGAGGTATTTATTTATCTACTCTACTTCCTTTTTGCTTTGTTTTTTTTGTTTTTTTCATTTTAAGCCAATAATCTACTTCAGTGCTTTGATTGCGTTATTGCCTCTTTTCTTACTTTCATACAACAATTCACATGTGAAAGACTGTTAATGACACAGAGGTATGTAGAATTATACCTTAAATGTCTAAAATTAGACATATCAGCAGACTGACGAATGGCTAACATACCAGTGCTATTTAAATTAATTTGCCCTCCATAGTACAAATATTTGTCTAACTTTTACTGCTTTAAAAGGACAATGTATGCAAAGGTGTCATATTTTGGATTTTTCATTTAAAAGCTACAGTATTTCAGTAATTACACTGTCATTTACTCAATGCTTCTTGTCTCCACTCTCAGCCTGACAAATCAGTCCAAGGCCTCCCTGGGCCCCCTGGCCCAGAGGGTCCCAGAGGGCCATCAGGAGAAAATGGAAGAGATGGAAGAGATGTAAGTATTTCCTCCTCAATTAAATTCTATACAGCTAGCTATTTGTTTTCTTGAATAACTTCAATTATTCAAGTATTCATCAAAATGTCGTTGCCCTCTTTGAATAGGCTCTTTTCTTCATCTTTCCAGGGTCTTCCAGGTTCTACTGGCAGTCCAGGTTCTCCTGTATGTATGAAACAATAAAAATGTACTTACAAAATACTTTGTAGACTGTTGATCCATTTTCAAAGTTTTTGTGTGTTTGATTGTTTACCATGTGATACCTTTCATTCATACTGTCTTTAAGTATGTACAGAATTTCAAAATGAACCTTAAAAGACAACATGACCTACA
>KV751379.1:2215793-2240066 GCA_001698575.1 Mola mola | reverse complement strand
GAGAAACAGAAACATATGCAATTGTTTCAAATCTTCATGATTTTCTGTAAAACTGACCAAAAAAATGTAATGCAGTGATGGGCTAAAAAGTTCAGTCCTTCCTTCTTGTGGATGAACATCTGATTGTCACCACAAATTCACACTTTTATATATATAGTGCCAATAAACAGAAAATGTCATCTCAGGACACTTGAACATGAAGAGCAAGTCTAGACTAAACTTTCATATTATCAATTGTTTTAGTCATAGTTGAAGTGGAAGAAATAGATTTACTACTAGATTTATTTAACCCTTTCTTTCTTTCAGGATTGCCTCACACCTAATTTCATCATTGGTGTCTTATTTAGACAGTGTTTACTAACTGGCAAGCTAGCACTTTATTCCACAAAGTGTAGCAGTCTTCCAGTTAAAAAGACAAAACTATACAAATTTATTTTGATCTTTTCAGGCTAAATTTGCATCCATAACTAACCCTTACCCTTGATAGTGCTTCTTCTTACATATGCTATATTTCTTCAAACAGAGCAGGGCCTTATTTTCATTCAACCTCAGAAGGTACGGGACCTTTATGTGAAGACTTTTTTCCCCACATAACTCTTTCTGTTTGACAAATACTGTGTAATTGGTCATATTTTAGCAAGATGCCTTTGATCTTCTCCTCTTTTCCCTGTTAAAGCATTATTAACTTTATACAAAGTCAACACTTCCATTTGAAATTAAAAGCCCTCAGGCATTTCATTTTACAGATACCCTACATTTTTTAATGGGGCTTTTACTGTAAAACATCAGCAACCCCCCCCCCAAATATGTAAGGACAGCTGGACAACTTTAAAATACCACAAAGCAAAGTTTATTAGAATTAATGAATCAAATGCCTCCCTGTGTCGGTTCAACAAATATTTAACAAATAATAATAGTAACTTTGGTGTGTGTCATACAGTTATAAGTATAAACATCCTCAGTTTCAGCAACCAGCAAAGTCCAAATCTAAAAATAAGACTAGGAACTTACTTTGATAAATGATGAGGAAAGTAATGCACCTCCTTCGGTTTTCACAGACATCAAACAAAACTTCACAAAGAAAACTACACAAAACTAGTCGTTATGTTTATCTTGCATTAAGTACCGATAAATCTGTTCTAAAATACTAGCCTGAGAGGGACAACTTTAATTACTTCAAATTTATCATCAGGCATCTATAAGCACTTGTACAGTACTACAAACAGTATTTGGCTGATACATTAACACACAGAAAGTGTGACTGAAATTGGATAATGATACTTTTAATGAGTAGTCCACAATAGTTGTTGAAACTAGCTTTAATATATTGTTGAATTTACCACATTAAAGCTAATTAAACCAGGAGTGTATTCAGCTTGTCTATTGTCCAGACCTACATTTGGGGCCTTTATTTGATCATGTGGGCAATGGGCAATGCTTCTTACCGCATCATTTAACTGACTCCTATTTTTATTTGAGGAAGCAGAAGTCAGTGTCACAAGGGGTTTCACACAGATTCATTACAGTCATAACACCTTATTGTTGTCACTGATTGAGCTTGAGGGTTAACTGGTGGCAGCATTATTACCTGTGTCTCTGTCATTTATCGTCACGTCTTTGACTGAAGTAGGTGTTATGTGCGCAGTCTCACACAAGCTTGGGTGGTTGGTGAACTACGAAAGAATGAGAGCTCCCCATCTTTCATTGATTAATTGTTGACTGTCACTGCCACTGGGTATCTTAGCAATAGTGCAGAGATGCAGGATAAAGATAAAGCTGTTTCATATTTGTTGTGTCTGTTTCCCAGGGCAGCAAAGGGGAGCAGGGGGAGGTTGGTCTTCCTGGACAGAGAGGCCTGCCTGGTCTTCCAGGAGCGACTGTAGGAAACATCACATCCACTGACACATATTCTTAATAAGATCTGCCAGTACTCTCAGTTTGTGATTGTGTGTTGTTGTTATTGTCTGCAGGGTCCTACTGGCCTAATGGGTCCCAGAGGACCTGTAGGGGAGAGAGTAAGTAACCATTCAGTCAATCACTTACTCCTACAATTATGACACTGTTGCTGACTTATTTTACCCCACTGTTTGCAGGGACTTCCTGGCTTTCCTGGACCTGCAGGTCCTCCTGTAAGTAAAAAGATATCCCTTATCTTATCTCTTAAAGTGTTGTGCTTGGAAATGCGTGTAAAGAACATACTTGCATTAAGTTAATCGAAAAATCTAACGTTTGTCTCGTTTTACAGGGCCCAGCAACTGAAGGACCCGCTGTATGTATTCTGTCTGTTTTATTCTGAAGCGTTACAGAAATGCTCACACATTGCTGACCAAGTGAATGTTCTGATTATTGGCTGCTGTGTGTCTTACAGGGAACACCAGGGAAACCAGGAATCCCAGGAGATGAAGGAAACATCGGGCCTGAGGTCAGACTTCAAATTAAGATACAAGTGTGAGGGAACATGGACTTTTAATTTTAATACATTTTAATATATAAAATATGAAAACAGACTTGGCATATTTAATCATTTTTAACTAAAAGGTCCAGGTTGAGGTACTTACATATAAAAGCGAAATTATGTATTTATAAACGTATTATCGACAGAAAATGAGCATAACTTTGTTTTACCCCAAAAAGACGCCTTTATATCAGCTATATAAAGATATAAAAAGAAATGGATCATAAGGCACCATATCCTTCCATTGTATGACAATGAAGGCAAAATATCCAGGATACGAGCATTGACATCTTATAATGGTGTTGTTATTTGGAGCCAGAGTCTGTGCAGTAGTGACTTGGCGGAATCAAATAACTAATTAAATCCAAACTGACAAAAAAATGAATACTTCATCATATATACAATGATATAAGAACTTCCCTTAAACAACAGAAACCATGTTTGAAAAAAATGAATTTGTTGTTTAAGATCTGAAATAGAATCAAGTCCAATCTACATGCCATTGACAAGTTTTCTTGTCGCCCATCTTTATATATACAGTCTACAGTAGTCCAAAACATAAAAAACAAAACTGAGTTCAGTTGAATTTTTGGCCAGGACCATAGACTTTCCTATGCAATGTCAAGAAGATATCGGAGGGTGGTCAGTTGGCTGCAGTCATTAAACATCCCAATAGATGCCATTAAATCCTACAAACTGGACATCATAATAAGCTTATAAAATACAACAATTTGATAAAAGGTAAAATAGTAGTTCTCCACATTTTTGACTTATAAGTCCATAGAAGATACAGATTTATGACACAAAATTTGTTTTTTATTTCCTGTTCCATCTGATGACAGATTTATCTTGTGACTCTTTGGAAGGGCTTCATCCCTAGGTTGGAAACCAATAAGAACTGTGTCTAAAATTGTCTAATGTAAACAGTAGTTTAAGAAAACTTTACCTTAACCTCTAGTATTAAAATGGTGTTTATATATTATTATTTTTTTCCAAGAAATAACAACTACTTTACTTTTCATACTTTTACTTTTAATATTTTTCTTGTTGTTTAAATAAATACTTGCTTTTACTATATGCGTTTGATATGAAATGTAATGCTAATATTTAGTCTACTCATAGGGTCCACCTGGACCCAGAGGGACACCAGGAACTGCAGGGCCGCCTGGTCCTGCTGGTCCACCAGGGCCTGTGGTAAGAACCGGAGCAAACCCCCAAACCCATGACGTAACCAGCTGATAATGTTTTTGATTACATTTTTGTGTAAAAAAAAAAAAAAAAAATACACAAGTATTTTGTGTATTGCTTTTCATTTGATTTCTTCCTGTTAATTTTAACTTAGGTATTTGAAATCTTCCATATTTGGGTTTACAGCTACTCACAGTTGATATATTCTGATACCACTACGTTTGAAGGAATTTTATGCCTTAAAATAGGATAAAAAAATAAAGACATTATTATCACTAAAAAGCCTCTGAACAAGAGTTTAGACAATGGGTCCGCTTCCTTGGGTCAAAGACTAATCAGAGGCTTCTATAGACTATAGAGGTCATGTGAGCCTGGTCAAATCTAAAATACTAAAGAATACAACTGGTTGTGTCATGCCAAAATCTGAAAAAAGTCGGACTCTGCATGCCTTTCAACTAATTTTGATATCAGCTACATGCTGTAGGACTCAAACTCATTTATTATCTCTATTTGAGGTCGGTTTTCCAGTTAAAATCATGAGTGTATGATGGTGGTTGCATGCTGCTGCCTCCTTTCACATTACCTCTGTGGGCTTTTCTGTGGTGGTGGATTCATGTAGACATCTAAACTCTGTTTTAGATGTCACTCTACTGTGTTTTAGGGACCTCCTGGTGCCAGCAGTGAGGGAAGTGGGGAAGCTGTGAGTGTTTTACTTTCTTATATATTGCCAAATGTTTCCCGGTTGCATGGGTACTGGCGCAGTGACAGTGGCTTTCAAATCAAATGTAGTCATTGAAGTGAAGAGGCTGGTTTGTTGAGTGTTTGGCTGTCTGCTTTGTCCGTCCTGTCTCTTTCTTTGATCCTGTCGGTTCGTTTCAGTGTCCTGCAGCCTGCCCTGCTGGCCCACAGGGAATGGCTGGGCTACCAGGCATGAAGGTGAGGAATGATAATGTCAGTGAAATACAATATTTCTCTGACTAATTGACAATGTAGACTTAGTGTGACTTGTATATGATTTAATAATGATTTGGAGGATCAATAAGGCTTATTCTTCCATTATAGCCTTCATAAAGCTCAAATGGAATACAGCATTGAGTTAATACAGGAAGCTCAAAAAAGCCAAACATACAAGACGACAAGTAAATTTGGACATCATGCAAAGGTTTTTCAATTAACCCCTTAGCACTGTATTTTGTTGTATACTGTATAATTTTACAGATTTCTTTCATATTTTTAACACTCTTCATTGATTACTTTTAAGTGTAGCAAATTTAGATCTTCTCAGGAGCTGTGATATTGTAGGGATGAGAATGTTCAGTCAGTTTGATTCATAGTCCTCACAGGATGAATTATCATAATGCTTCCTTAAAATTATTCCTTAAAATGCCTATCCTTTAAGGTTTGTCAGTTCATGTTTATAAACAGACCATTTTAAAGCTGGCACCTCGTATCCTGTCCAACTATAACAGAAGCACATGTTTGCATACATTGAAATAAGGCCTTGGTGTGTGTGTGTGTGTGTGTGTGTAGAAATTCACTGCAAGCTACAGTTTTGTACAGTAGGTGCATGACATTTGTTGCAGAAATGCTGATACTTAATAGCTAATGAGGCTAACCACAAACACTTACCTGTCTAACAATGAACAGGCCAACTCTGCATCCACCTTCCCCCCAGTCTTTCCCTCAGTGCTTGCCTTTCCATGAAAGCCAACCCCAAACTCACTTCAGTTTCGGAACGACTTTTGTCCAGTAAGAATTTAGCCTCACTTGTGTTTTTACATTTCTCTTTCTGCCATTTCCGTTTTGTTTTTTTTTCATGCCTGCCAGGTCGCGACCAATTTATGACGTGCTGTTGCCATGTCCTACTTTTAGTGGCTGGGGCAAAAGGTTGCCTTCCAGAAAATTCCTGAACAGACCTCCACAATGAGAAAACGAGAAAATACAGGCAGAAAGCTGTGTTTCTGTGTGTCATACTGTGCCTCCATCAATTAAACTTACAACTTACTGTTTATGTGTGTCTAATAAACACTTGCGTAATTTTGCTGCCAAATGGAAGTAATTGCCTACTTTTCATGTGCAAATGATCTGATTGGCTAAGAACAGATAAACTCACAAGGCAGCCTGGAATTAGTTTTTGACTGAAGGCTACCTTTTAATAATAGATGGAGGCTTTTTTAGTATAAGTCTGGACAACTTCAGTGTTGTATAGCCCTTTATTTTCAATGTAATCCAGTATAAGGTGCATAGAAATACATGGGACTTGTTGAAAAAAATCCAACCACATAATTTTCTTTTGAAATTAAAGCAGTGCAGACAGAAATGATGAACTTTTTATGGTCAGTTCTCTGTGAGAACTTTTATTTCACCAAGTTTATATTAAAAACAAAAATTTCACGAAATGGGACCTTTTAATTCACCCAGCATAGTCACATTTTCACTTTCATTAAATGACCAAATGACTGCAAAAATACATTAGTAACAGGAAATATTTGCCACGTCAACATTTTTCATTGTGTGCTTGCGGATATTAGCGTTTAGTTCAAATCACTCCAGCTGACGCCCGACAGAAGGCCAGTGGGGCTGTATTAGTTAAGTGAAATATTAAAGTAAGAATAGAAAACAGCAGTTGAAGCAGGAAATGAGCATCCACCCAAGCAAGAGTGGAACCTCCTGGAAGTTACATTTAGATATTTACATTATACATGATTCTACTGGATCCTTGAGCTGTGACAGTAATAGGATGAGATCTAATAATAATACAATTGATTGATGCCCTCAGGGACACAAAGGTCTGCCTGGGGAGCCAGGACTAGATGGAAAGCCTGGAGACAAAGTATGTGACTGAGTTCTGAGTTTCAGTAAAAGATCACATGTATCAGACATTGATACCAAAAACACTGTAGCCTATTATCAACTTAATATTATTATCTGTCTTCTTGGAATTTAATTAATTTGTTCTTGCTTGTTGTTTTTTCTTTTCCACAGGGGGAAACTGGAGCGGAAGGCCTTCAGGGGCCACCAGGTCGCATGGGAGATGAGGTGAGGAAGTTGATTCCTCTGTGTATTGATAAGAGAAAGAGATATTATTTCAAATGATATATACGTATATATATGTTTTGTTTTGTTTTTTCATGTCAGGGCCAAAGAGGGCCCATTGGATTCCCTGGAGCCTCAGGAGAAAAGGGAGACAGAGTAGGTTAAATCCGAGCGTACAGAAAATGAAAAGATAATGGTATTGATATTTGAAGCATAAAATTAAAAAAACAAAAACCTCTGTGATCATCATAGGGTCCTCCTGGTTTCAACGGTATCCCAGGACCCACGGGTCCACCTGGAGCTCCTGTAAGTAGTCTTAGCTTGATGCTTTTTTGTGTTTGCTTTCAGAGCAACATGGCAGGATGTAATGAAAGATTAACTGTCCAGAATGAATCTCTTCTCTTAGGGTGTGCAGGGAGTCCGTGGACGTCAGGGTTTGGAGGGATCTAAGGGAGATGATGTGAGTTCTATAATTCAGTTTAGGTTTTGGATTATAAACAAATGGAAAAAACTTATTGTAAAACCAACCTTGCTTTCGATTAGGGAGCTGTGGGACCTCAGGGGGAGCAGGGTCCTCCTGGGGGGAAAGGAGACGTTGTAAGTTCACCGATGGGTTTGAATTAACCTTTTTTTTTTTTTCTAGTGCATAAATTCTTCAGCTCACTATTGTTTAACATCTGACAAAATCTGATGTGACGTCACAGGGAGAGCCTGGTGCGGACGGATTAGATGGACTTCCTGGTGCTGATGGGGCAAAGGTGACCTCTGATTTGAATATAAAATATTTTTGTTATTAAAAAATATTCACATTTTGAATTTTTTCCCAAATTATTTGTCACTTTTGAGCATGACATAATGCTTTATGCATCATAAAAAAATAAAACTGCAAATCCACTTAATTTATGTTTGAACACATATGAACTATTGGTCATATGAGAGCAAAAAAGACATTTATATGTATATGTTGTATTGTCTTGCAGGATCCAAGGTGAGACTCTTAGACACATATGAATATGAACCACTGACATAAATAGAGATGGACAATACTTACTAATTCACACTAATCGGATTATAAAAATGAACACCTGCACTTTATTTCACTAAGAACTACTTAAAATGACAGAAACTATATTTAGGAAATATTTTTGGGGGAGTATTTAATTTTTTTTTTTGGCCCAAGTCCCACTGTACCCAAAACAATGGAGGAGAAAGAGGAGGGGTTTATTATGTATACTAGAGCCAGCCACCAGATGTTTTGTCTTTCACTGTAGGCATCTCTCATGTCATCCACCTTTATAGTATATAAATTCTGTGATATCAATTAATGTAAAATACATAATACATCTCTCCTCAACAGGGAGAGCCTGGAACTCCTGGAGCTCTTGGTGTCAGAGGGATTGTTGGCATTCCAGTAAGTCTAATTTTATTTTAATCTAACCATGGGTTTCTATAAAAATCTGTAGTATATACTGTATGTGTTGCAAAGTGAGTCAAAGCAAAGAAGACTAATGTAGGCCAAGCAGCTCTGTGAGACCACAAAGCAGTTTGGATAAATAAAAGTCAAATAAACAGTGGGAAGGAAAATCTAATGCCAAGAGGATCAACGTTTTCCTGCAAGCTTGTGAGATGAGAGGCTACAGGTATGTCTTGAGTGGTCAAACTGATGCTACAGACAGCACGGTAAGAAAAAAAAAAAAGGGGAGGGGGTCAAGATTGTATAAGCTTACATGAACTAAATTCTGTGAAGCAAATTTGCAACAAAGCAAAAATATTTTGTTCTGTTATAAGTACTGACATTTGAATTACAAATAGTGTGTAATATATGGCCATAATACTTTCAAACTTTCCAAAAGGGAAAAATATATGAAGATACAACATTGTTGATGCTATTTCAAATATAGCTATGTATTATGTTGATAAGATATAAGGTATAAGAGATATCTACTGAAGTTAGCATGCTAACCAGCTAGCCACTTTGTAACTCTAGAGGCAACAACTGTTGTACCTGTAGCAAGTTTGCAAATTTCCACGATAAGTAAACAAAACTCAGAGTTTGACATGTAAAGGCACACTAATAATAAACAAGTTGGGTGTTTGGATGGTTTTAGTACATATATTTGACATTTATGCAAGCTGCCATTAACACTGCTTACCTGGAAAATCAGTGGAAAGCAAACTGAATATCATGGCTGCCCCACAGAACCACAAACTTAAATACAGTGTCCTGCAAGGGAATAAAATAGCAAGAGTTGCCTGGGGCATAGGCGGTCCAACAGTGACACCTAGTGAGTTATTCACTCCACCATCTTACATGAAAAAGGTGGTTCTGTTCTTTTTCGTTTGCATTTTACCATGAAAATACGAGATATTAGCCATTACACATAACAAGTTGGTATGGATTTGTATTCTCCCTGTGTAGCCACACTAGCATCATAGCTAAAGGGATTGTAGTCTGTTGGTCTTTGGTCTCTCTGCACATTTTAAAATTTTTTGAATTTTTGAGACTTTCATGGCCCCGCAACTATGAATTCTAGTCAAAATGTAAGCATCGTGACATTTTCAGCACCAGCTGGGGGACTTTTATGACTTCTAATGAATGATCTCTGAGTTGTCGAACATGGTCAAACTGGACCTGCTAACATCAGCATGTTGGCATGCTGTTAGCATTTAGCTCAAATCGTTGTTACACCAAAAATGGCGCATTCACATACCATGTCATTGTTAGTAGATTAATAAGTTTCATATGTAAATGACTGGCTAGTTTTCATGTCATGAGGCAGAGCTGTGTGAGTATTAAAACATTAGTCTTTAACAATACTGCTGAAAAATTAAACACTGTCTTTGAATGATGTGAAGCATTTATTTTTACTCTTGTTTTCATTTACTTCTGATTTTCTAATTGCAAAAGTAGATACAATGGAAAATCTTTGTTCCCTATGAAAACTGACACAAATGTTATTTTGCTCATAGTTACAATAACTATTGCAGTATACAAGTTCATCCCCATTGACCCTGTACTGGTCGGTCCAATATAAATCATCATTGTGTGTCAGGGTGTTGGCGTAAACAAAAATTAAATGAATTAACTTTCATATTATATATCTTAGGGGCTGCCAGGAAAACCAGGAGCAGCTGGACCCCCTGGTGCAAAGGTAATCACAATCTTCTTCTGTTGAAGGACTCAGTGCAGTGTAGCAGTGTGGTTGTAAATCTTAGGATATAGGAAACTGAACCCCCATATCCTATAGTGATTGCTAGAAAGGCAATAACTGCTTTAGAACCAGCATTTAGCTTGTGTAACCTGGCAGTGCAATATAGGAGAGTAGGACTGAGATGCAATATACAATATATGTATATAACATATTTCTCACCCTGAATGCTACACACTGGACCTTAAATGAGGCATGTTCATAAAAAATGTTATTGCTGCACTGCTGGTGCCATCACTGCAAACGACTGAGGTGTTAGTAGTAAACACTTTAAGACTAACTCAGCTCTTGTTGTGTGTGTGTGTGTATTTGTGTTTGTGTTTGTGTGTGTAGGGTGATATGGGTGCAGATGGTGCCATTGGGCCAGCTGGACTTCCTGGAAAGATGGTGAGAGTCTTTCATCAAACATCCTGTCAGACTCAGTTATCAGTTTATTTTATCTCATATTCCATCCTTAATGTCAATCTGTTTTCATGTAGGGTGAGCCTGGACAACCAGGAGAAGATGGGAAACGCGGAGATAAAGGAGCAACGGTGAGCTGACATTTTTTTGTTCTGTGTGGGTCACGTTAATGGTTCAAGTTCTAATTTCTGCTGGTTTTGTCGTGTAACGGGTGCTAGTTGTGCGTTTCCAACAGGTTTCATTTGCATTACTGTTAATGTGTAAACTCTGGCTTATCTGTATTTTATCAATTTCCAGGGCGAAACAGGAAAACAAGGGCCGGTGGGCCCTGCAGGACCTCCAGGTATCCAGGTGAGGCATTAAAGTTGTAATATGTCAATACAAAGTTCCTTTTACATAGCTCATGTGATACGGGCCCTTTGCATCTCGCTGTTCGGTATAAACGTCATAGAGGCATAGTGGAGGGCCATAGTTGTTCTGCCTCTGTTTTGGCAGATGAGGTTGTAACAGCACCGACACAACCATCTCACTAAACAGAGTGAGCTGGCAAGGCAGAACCAGGCTGGGAGGTTTTGTCGGGTGCGACACACAACCAGGACATTTTAAGAGCAGCTAACAGCAGTTAGCAGTCAACTCAAACAAGAAGAACAACTGTTGAAACCTGATGGCAAAACATTGCACTAGCGTATGGCACTTTTTCTGGCGTGTCACAGTCATCCCTCCTCTTTTATTACAGATCGACAGCTCACTATGTAAAATTATTCTGCATCAACATGTCAGCATTGTTTACATTGTATTTATATGTCAACACTCTAAATAAACAAAGTTAAGGCCCGTTCATTGTGATGATATTGCACAATCTCGGTGTGAAAACTTCAATTGTTGGCCTTCTCATTTCCTTGTTGTCGAATACGAACACTGAGCGGTGGCAGGGCTCCGCCATCCAACCCAAAGCGTCTGAGAATGACACTCAACATCTTAATTCTAAATTAATTCTAAATTTCTCCCTCAGTTAAAGTTTCCATTTATCAGTGTTGAAATAAACTTGTACTTTACTTTGTATTACCATGTTATGTACTTCGTACTTGTTGATATATTTGGTACAGTTTACTGTTAGCCTGTGTAATTTTTTTTTTTTTTTGTTTGTTTAGGGTAAAACGACTAGTCAAAGCATTTTTACAATACAACATATTCATTTGTACATTGCAGCTATAATCCAAAAAACATCAAATATTAAAGAAAAAAAAGTTCGAGGGGGCATTGTACTGTAAAATTAGTACATTTTACTGGTACCGATGATTTTCAATGCAGGACATTTCCTTGTAATGAACTACCAACAGTGCAGTAAACCTTGATTTACTTAAATGAGAACCCCCGTACTTTTCAACCTAAGTCCTTTTTTTCTGTTGTTATTCCTAGCAACTTAACTCCATACTAGAGTAATTTTCCCCAAAAAATATATATGTTATTAAATTCAAAATTCATCATTCAGTCATAAATTTGACCAGAAATGTTACACACAGAGTAAATGTCATAGTAACTAAAGTGCTTTACGGAATAACTTATCATAATGATGCAGAGAATCTATAGACCTAAGAAATGTTCAGAATATGAAATGTAGACATGTTTACAATCAGTACATATTAAATGTTGTGTTTCCAGGGTGACAAGGGAGATAAAGGTGACACCGGTGCCAAAGGAATTAAGGGTCATACTGGGCCCCAAGGTGATCAGGTAGACAAATCTCATTTGTCAAGGTTACTGTTAAACCTCCACAATGATGAAAATCTTAAGTGGATAGAATTGTTTGTTTGAAATGTTTCACATTTTGTCCAGGGGCCGATGGGACCAATGGGACCCAAAGGAAGTCAGGTAAGCACTACTTGAATTGTCAGAATTGATACGACTGTATGTCTGTAAATGGCCTTTTACTAATACTGACACTCTCACTGTGTCAATCTGTGAACAGGGAGACCCAGGTATAGCAGGTGATAGCGGAGTCAAAGGAGACCAGGTATGACGAGTTAAAGTTAATTTTCAGAAGGTCTGCAACAATCGTACTGTGCAGTTGTCTGAATGAAGTCTTTGTATGCATTCAGGGTCCTCCTGGTGTTCGTGGAATTAAAGGAGAGGTATTGTAAAAATCCTGTCTCACACTTGTCTTTCTAAACTCTTACAGTAACATCTTGTCACATACCAGCCCATAATTCCACCTAACTCCAATTGCAGAATAGGATGGTTATTATTATTAATGTTATTATTACCATTAAGTTTTTGGGGGTTTTTTTCACCTTAAGCAAGGAGAGAAGGGCCAAAGAGGCTCTACAGGTGAAGACGGCAGACCAGGCCAGCCAGGACATCAGGGTTTGGCTGGTCCAATGGGAGCTCAAGGACTGGAGGGAGAACCAGGCCTTCCTGGTTCACCAGGCCCCCGAGGTCTACCTGTAAGTGTTAATGAAGCTAATGTACAGCACAGTATGTAAAGCAGGAGAACTTAAAGCACCAGTGGTGAGAAATGAACAGCTGAATGGCATAATTAAGAGAAAAAATTTGGTTCTGTCGCTATTTAATTAAAGTTGTTCAGAATCGTTACTTTTTGTCACGTTGGTTGTTTTACTATAGAAATGGCAGTGTTGACCTCATAAACTGTGACACGAAACAAAAATGAGAAATGTATCCTAAATTACAGAAAACTGTCTTTCTTTTTCCTGTAAGAAATGTTTTTGATGAGTTGCCCTGCAATCAGCGGTAGATGCACAAATCTATCTAGTTAAATATGATATTTATCATTTGAACCCATGTAGATGGGAGAAGTTGAAGGCTTTCTGATGGCCTGACAGAAAGTTTGGAAAGCATTCTTAATGGAATTGGTGGTTGGAGGTAATTAAAGGTACTTACTATAAATGTAATTACAATATCTGATATCAACTTTTTATATATCAGCAGATTGGTCCATTTCATCTTACTTCAGTTGGGGTCACTTACATTTATGCACCACAAGTACTTGAAGTTGGTGAAGTTTGGCTAATATAAATACATGGTTAGGCTTAGAACTTAAACTACTTGGTTATGTTTAGGCAATACAAATACTTTTTTAAATTTAGACATTTCCACAACAAAATCACAAGTTTATGTTTAAGAAAACATTATGGTTTCTGATAAAAACACATCCTCTCACAACATTTAACACACCTTACAATAACATTTCTGTAAGAAAGCCTTCAAGGCTAACTTCTTCAATGTGCTACCACAGGTAGCCTGTAATGAAATATCATAGAAGGAATTATTTGTCTTTTTTGTATTGGCAAATCTTTGATTGCACTAAGAGAAAAATGCGATTACGGTTTAATTTATCTACTTTAGCCTTCTCCCCTTCCTCTAACAATGTGAGTAAAACGTCTCTGTTGCAACTATACCCTGTTCGCATGCACTCTAACCATTTCATAGTTTCTGCATGGTCACAGTTTAAAGCATTACTATGCAGTGTATTCTAAAGCTTTTTGGAGATGTTTTCATTTGTTATTGATAAGGCAGTGTAGATCAGTTCGGGTCTCCTGCTAATGCAGGTTGGAACCACATGAAAGATATCTACTTTTTCTGGAACTGTACTAAGCTAACATCACTCTCAGTTAATGATTATTCTATACCTCGCAGGGCCCAAAAGTGAGTGATGAGAAGCTTCGCGAGATTTGCTCTGCTGTTGTCGAAGGTGTTTCACTTTAATTTCACCTTATTCCTGCTACATCTTCCCATGTGTTTTACCTTTCTTCTAAAATAATGTCCTGTTTAAATCTTACTCGTTCTCTGTCCATCTAGTACAACTGGCAGAGTTCATGAAAGAGCTTCTGAAGAAGCCAGCAGCAATCGGTGCTCCAGGTACTCGTGGGCCAGCAGGACCTCCTGGCCCCCCTGGTACAGTTGGAGTGGCTGGAGCAGTAGGGGCCCCTGGGCCAGCAGGTCCCAAAGGCAATCCAGGTTTCTTTGGACTTCCAGGTGCTCCGGGCAAAAAAGGTCAGGAAGACTTTAAAATTTGTTCTCTTAAGTCTTAGATATACAGCAAGAGCTGCCTCGCCTTTATCTCTTCGGAGAACATCCAAAATTAATTCAGATGGCGATGCACTTAAGACAAAGCTGTGGGTGTTGGCAGTAAGCCATTGTCTTTGCACTGTAGAGCACTCAGTGCACAATGTTATGCAATCCATGATTCAGTAAACAATGCTGAATCAGAGTGGAGTCGCTGAGCTGCCTAATTACATCCTCACAACTGTCAAAGCACTCCGCCTCTCCACTTCATCTTGGCTTTTCTTCATGTACCCTCTCTCCTGTTCTGCAGGTGATCCCGGGGAAAAGGGTGACAAAGGGGACAAGGGAGAAGATGGCATGGGAATCAAAGGAAGCACAGGAGCACCAGGTGCACCAGGTGAGGCGGCTACATTGTCATTATGATAAGAATATATATATTATAACACTGTTAGTTGTGATTATTCTTTTTTCAAACATGTTTAAGCTTTTGAGTCTTTGGGTGGGCATTTCGCTTGGCAGCAGTCGACTGAGTCGCTGGAGACTTCTTGTGAACAAACAAAGTTCCTGTTTACATTGAGTCATTCGCTGAAACACATTGAGGTCAAATATGCTCAGTGCATTTTTCATGCTCACATACAATTCACATACATATCTGATTTTTGTGTTTCTTATGAAATCCTGCAGTCATCTTCCTTCCTGCCTTCTTTTCCACGTTACTTGCCACGTATCTGTTAAATAGTTTAAAAATATTGCATACATTTGGTCATTCCTAGACATCCTAATGTAGATGCACAAGCAGAAATGCAGCTTAAAGCACAAACTGTTCATTGTTTAACACAAAATACATTTAACTTCCATGGTGAACAATGGAGTGAAATATTTTTCAACAAGACCACCTTTGGTGAGTACCTAATGAGCATTATATTGGCATGATATGTGACCCTTGACAATTTCAAAACAGGGGAGGCGCTGAGTTGTCTGAGGTCTTAAGCTAAAACATGGGTTTAGGTAGAGAGAATGGTTGCTAAGAGTGGTCCCTATACGTGATAAAGGAAAAAAAGTCACATAAGCATTGTCTGTAAAGTCTCACACTCCATCAGCAGAGCTGGCCTTGAGGCCTGGACAGAACAGTGTTTGCACACTATGTTCTAGTACACTGGGCTCTTTTCTGTTAAGCATAAGATAGGTACACATTTTTCTGACATTTCCTTCCTCTTTATACTTAACACTTCACTCAAAAAATGAAAGCTAGCAAGCATGGCAAAGGGGGCGGAGCCACTGTTCCCATTCACATTTCACATGATTGGACTGACATAAATCACCAATGAACAACATCATGAAAGTTCAGAAAAGTCTTAGTCTCTTTTTAAATGCACAGGTGAAAGCAGAGGTGTTTAAAATCTGTATCTTAAACTAGTTCACCTTTCATTTTTTGGTCACTTTTGCATGAATTCAGTAGGTGCACTTGTCATTTCTTCACAACTGCCACACTGAAATCTTCTGCTCCGTTTGGTTCCTGTAACTGGCTTCCTTATCCACGGCATCAGTGATTACGGTGTTTCATGTTTCTCTTACTTTTAATTGAATTCTTTGTTTGAAATGTTTCACACAAACCTGATTTATTTGCAAGGAGCACTTCGCTTTCAAAAGAAGTAATTTTAGGGGAACTTTCAGATTTTTGTTTGGAGGGGTTTAGAACCTATAATAGAGCTAGCCACCAGGGGGCGATAGAAATGCTTTGGTTTCACTTTCGAGGAGCCATCTTTATTTCCAGTGTTTGGTCCATGCATGTGTGAACACAACAGTCGCACTCAAAACAACCAAGAAGGCAAAAGAAAAGTTGTTTTCAGCTTACTTCAATCAAGCCAAGGAGCACGTTGTTTTAGGTGTGAACACAAGCAAACCAACCACAGGATTTCATGACAGCAGACACCGAAACTTAGCACAATTTCAAATGCTACACTGCCAGTAAAACTATCTGTAGATAGTGACATGTTCTTATATTCAGTCTGTATAAGGGTCAGTCAGCCATCATAAACACAATCTCACAAGTCAAAACGTACATGGCTAATGTATATACTTCTCATTTCTTGTTAATATAAATTTAGATTTTAGTTCAATATTTCACGTTTGTCTCAGGTGCACCAGGCGCTCCTGGTATCGGCAAGGACGGCACAAAGGGAGAACGCGGGGAGATGGGAAGCCCCGGAGTCCCTGGAGCAGCTGGTCCGAGGGGGCCTTCAGGGCCACCTGGGCTTTGTGATCCATCAACCTGTATAGGCAGAATGCCACCTCTCTATATGGTCAGCGGAAAGAATTCTGCCAGCTACAAAAAGCCATGAGACATCACAGCTCGTTCAAACCCTCCAGATCTCATTCTGCTGTGCCTACGTCTAAGGGCTTTTACCAAAGTCCAAACGTGATGATGTTTAGGAGTCTTCAAATTTCTCCACCTGATACCAAAGATTCCAAGAGACGACGCAAAGGGAAACAGAGACAAGAGCCAATTGTAGAATACTGTATAGATGTTTTAACTTGTATGTGATTTGAGTGAGAGCTTATCTACAGTTGACAGATAGCTGTTACTGAAAACAGCTTCCTCCACCTGAGGACAAGTACAATGTCCGGTACAAATCTATGCCGTGCCAACTGCTGGCACCCCTACCTTCAGGTTGTAAACTATGATAACGACACATCTCTCTGATTTCCTCTTATGCGTGTATATTTTCAAGCTCCCTAAAAAGATTGCTTCTTCTCTTTGAGCTTACATTACACCCAGTGTCATTTTGAGCCACAGACTGTCCAATGAGCCACAGCAGTGGAACAGTTTAGTGTCAGTCTCTTCCAAAAAAACAGAACAAAAACAAGCTACAAACCACAATTGTTCAAATGAACAGATTTCATGTTGAGTGCAGACCTGAGCTGACTTATCCAGCAATGTGCTTTCCCCCTTTTTTTTAGCCTGATATTGTCATAATACTGTTCGTTTTTCAAACAATGAAATAAAGTGGTGTATTTTGGAAATGTCTATATCATAACCTTATTGATTTATTTTACTTACAGCTGCTTCAACTTGGTTCCATTTGAAGTAAAAGATACAAGTATCATTGATTTATAATATCACAAAGCATAGAATGGCATTCAAACAGTCTACGTAAATTATAAACTCCTGGATGTTTTAAAGATCAACTCAGATGAAAATCACTATTTGACCTTGCTCACATGTCCATTTGTTTTTTTATGCACTACAACACACATCATGGCTGCAATAAGCAGTCAACATCATTGGGATTTCTGCTTTCATTGTGCAAACAAACCAATCCTGATGACTTGTGGAGGCGGCGTTTAACACTGTAGATACAAAATTTACCATTCTGATGTATTAACTTTTAGGAGACCTTGTAAAAGTGGCCCTTCACTTTCTACCAGGGAATCTGCGTGGTTCAAACATATGTACGGCTAGATTACTCCAGTGTTAGAAGTTACCATTGTGCATTGTATTGTAGACTACTTTAAAAGTCAGAAGTAGCACATTCATAGACTCCTACAACCTAGATGAGAAAAAAGACGTGTGATCAATGAAATTCCACAGTCACTCTACAGTAAAATGGTTTTGTACTAGAGTAAAGGTCTCTTCTGGTTGTGATGGATTTAACGCGGATCAAGGGGGGCTTTTCACTGCTTCTTGATTATGAAAGAGAGTCAACATCATTTTTACCTCTGTCTGCACAGCACAAATACATTCACAGATCAAACATGACCAGCTGTGGGAATGACAACACAGTGCTGCCATCCAGAGGACATCCATTTGTTGTTTGAGATCATGTCATGGCAATGAGCTAGGTTTGCACAAAAGATGCAGAACTGCATATATTTTAAGACTGGTGATTGCCAGGATATGCTACTCAGAGAGTATAATGGGGGTTGGGCAGTGACAGAGAATATTTCAAAGCAGAACTGAGCAAGAAAAACAAATGAAAGTTTTTAATTATGAAAGGAATTTGTCCCGATTTTTATTATACAATACAATACATATGTCTATTCAATACTTACAATATGCTATTAATTCAAAATATCTTAGCACCAATTTTTCAGGAGAGGGAGGAAAACCTGGTTAATAAAGGTTTACAACAAGTTTGCATTGGGTGAAATCATGAATAATTTAGCAGTATAATTTAAAGAAACAAACAAAAAAACTTTCTATTAGCATACAGCTAATTTGCATAGTGAAAGATTATTGGCTTTTATGCATTGCAACATTTGAAGCTGTGGGCAGCAACTTACCATCCCACTCTGTAACACAATGTCGATCAGAGTAATGAGCATCAATAAAACCAAGAAAAGGATATACTGATATGGCTTGATTGATTGACAATAGATCACTGACAGAGAAGTAGCTATCAGATCTATACATGTGACCATTTGACAGAGGAGGTCATTTATCTCAATCACACATTTAGGAACGTTTTACAATGGTTGATTTAAGTACTGCAACATCTGCATTATTTAAAAATAATAATAATAATGCAAAAAATACCATTTAATTTGTTTTGAGGCCACAATTACAACAAAATTACGGTGGTTTAAAGCAAAGCCGTGTGTGTTATGTTTCTTGAACAGAGTCCACTTACCATCATGGGGCCTGAAATGAAAATTCCCACATAATGGTAAAAGTTTAATTTTGCTTGCATCACCTGATATTAGCCACCATACCACTGGCCATACCAGACAACTGACATAACCAAAGATGGGCAACCTGCTCCCACTGTACAGAAATGAAACCATAATAACCAAGATATGAACATTGCCATCTTATGTGTAAAATTCCTGTCAATACACCTATCTGCCCAATCATGATGTTTCTTCCTGATTTTTAGGATCGGATAACAGATCAAACTGATCAGGAAAATGAATGCTTGAACATACAGCATGATCAGCATGATTACTAGTTAAAATGAAAGAAACCATATTTGGGGGAAAAAAATTATTTGAGGAATACTTTGAGGTATACTTTGAGGTTTCTAGCTTGGCCCAAGTCATAACTAAAATAATGGACGAGAAGGGCTTTAAGACCTATACTGCAGCCAACCATCAGAGGGTGTTCAAGATGCTTTAGCTTCACTTTTGGGGAGCTCTCAATCTTTATATACAGTTTATGTACCAGGCCAAGGGAGCTGTAGCAAACCCCATGACTGTACCAAATTTAGCAAGGGGGCATTTTATTCTGTTAATGACTTAAACTCCTTCCATTTACCATCATCTTCAAAGCTAAGTCAGAGCCCAGACTTCACACCCTTCATAAATGACCCTCCATCAGGTAACCTGAGCAACAGATGATGAGTGTATTGAGTCCATATAATAATAAACTTTCACACCCTTTCACACCTTTCTATAGTCTCCCATTAGAAAAAGCTGCTCCCCAACTTCCCTTTAGCTGCTGTTTGTATTCAAGAGGTGGCCTCAAAGCTTTGGCCATTAGGATACAGGGAAGCAACTCTCCAATGTTCCAGGGGACAAGTAAGAAAAAGCTATGTGTTTCTTTTAGGATGAGGGGTTTGAACGGCCTGGGCACTACCATAGCGTTTGCCCTTAATCAACCTCATGGAACAGAGGGGACGTGACACATTTAAAAGGAAACAAACAGCTTTTCAAGAAAAGGTTAACAAAGGCTGCAATTATACCACCTTCCCAAAGCTGTTTACTGCCGAAGTCAGTACACACCTCAAAACCACTTCATTCCAAATCAAAGTACAAATACAACAGCGACATATCTTCCTTTCCTGCTTCTTAGCTATCCAGCAGGTGAGCCTGAATTTATGTATATTAGTGTTTTTGGACCTAATGTCAAGTAGTGGATTTGACTGATACAAATTAGGGTAGTGTGGTCTTGCCTCAGAGATTTTTCAGGCCATATCACAATACATTGTATACTGTATATCATGATATTGCTCCTCATAAATGCTAGGGCTGGTCAATAAAATTTGTATCACAATATTATTGACCATATACCTCAATATTGATACTGCAACATTATTGTAGGGATGACTACTGGTACTATGGCAAAATATTAACATGATGAGTTTTAGGATAAATGATCATCAGTGGGGATTAATGGCTCAAGAAGGTGAAGGACAATATCAGAACAAGCAGTAAACACTTAGAAATTCAGAAAATTACATTGTTTTCGTAATACAGCCTTAAAAACCAGGAAAAGACAACACTATGATATCCAAAATCCGAGAAAATATATATTCTCATATCAACAATATATATCATATATATCATCATTGCCCAGCTCTGATAAAAATTAATACCAAATCCTTGGTGGCTTGGGAACTGTTGCATTTCTCAGTCAAATAAACTGAATTCTGTATGAAATAATTTAAATTTGAAATGATGCCAAGACTGTAATTAATGAGCAACTTCTGCTGCTTCCAGATTTGCTTTCAGACTTAAATTATGTTTCATTCCTGTCAAAATAAATATTTTCAAAATGAGCAGTTTGTTTTAGTTAAAATAACTCTTATGGTTATTTTAATTTTCCACCAAGGGGGCAGGGGGTAGTTGCCAATACAACAAGGTTACACCAGATTCATTCATCACTCTCTCATTCCACTAACTCATTAGCACTCTCCCTATGCAGAAATCATTGTTGGTATCCGAGACTGTGCCTCCCCGTCACTGCCAATAAAACAGATTTTCACCTTGACTCAGATACAGCAAACAGACCGGTAGAAGATCCTCTGTGAGGGATCAATTTCTTGAGCAGGGGTTGACATCTCCTGCTTGACGCGGGACACTGGGCTGTGAAGGGTAACTGATATAAAGTGCTGTGGAGGTTAAGGAAAAAAGCGATCTTGCAATAGAAACCCTGACTGAACTTCTGTTACATGTACTGATTAAGAAAACAAAAAACAAATAAAACAAAAAAAAAACAAAAACTATATCGGATACCCAAATCTGAAGTGTAAGAGGAGGGAATTGCACCATACTTGTTATCTCCCTATATCCAGGAAGCATGCAAGTGTAATTAAAAATAAGTGTTTAGCTGCCCTCTTCACCCATGTTGAATCTGAAATAGTCCCTCGATGCTTAATCCCCATCCATCCCAAGTTCCACACCAAAAACTAAACAAAGAATCCGTTCTTCAGCCCTCCCCACTGAGGTGTTCGAAAAGTTCTTGATTTAGTTCATAAATACAGCCGGACTTCAAGCTCTTCTTCTCTTCTGTTTTTGTTAAGTCCCCTTGACATTTTTGTTGTGGGGTCTCTGTGCCAGGCTGGCGTAGTAGGCACACTGGCTGGGGTCGCACTGGCCAGAAGGGCCTGGAGGTCCGGGCTGCCCGTGAGGGCCAGGGTTCCCTGGCTCTCCCTGGGGTCCGGCTTGTCCTGGGCTTCCATCTTTGCTGTAGCCGGGCATACCGGCTGGACCTGCGGTGGCACGAAGGTTGTCGAGGGTCAGTGAAAGCAACATTTTAAGACTGAGCCCAGAAAGTAACAGACTGGTTGTTACCTATGGGGCCCACAGGTCCGGGCTCTCCTCTTTCACCAATGCCAGGTTCTCCCTGTTCTCCTTTTGTTCCTTTTTCACCTGGAGGGAGAAGGGAAGTGTCACTGTGGTTTCAGCGCATTATCAGCTGTTGTTTGTTAATAAACCTTAAAGAGGACACATGGTAATCACCTCCAACAAGGATGTAATGCTTTCTGTTTGTTTGTTTGTTTGACTGCTAGCAGCTATCCACAATTTTGGACGAATCAACCAGATTTTTGTCTGAGTTCCCTTCGGCAGTGGTTTCAACTGTTTGAAATTCCCCAAAGTCCCATTTGTTAACATTACGCAAAAATTTCAAACAATCCTGTCTAAGTCAAAACTCAGTGTATTTTCTTTTAACTTACACGACATATGCATAGTGACAAGATTTATTCCTAGAATAAGTTTTAAGGTCAAGGTCACAAGAGACAATTTTATAAAAAAAAAACTGATGTATCTCAAGATTACCTGGGCGGATTTTTTTCTTTTTTTCAGCTAGTTACGCAAAAAAATAAAAATAACCAAATTGGACTGTAGCTAATTTTTTTTAATGCTAAATGTAAAGCTGCAGTCAATAAGATTGAGAGGACTTTGGCTGAAAATTTGAAAGAGCTGAGCTATAGCTCTGCCTCAAAGCCCCTCCCTCTTGAGAAGACTGCTGTGAACGAGATCTGTCTAAATCTTTCCTATCTTTGTGGTATATGTCCCGGAATAGACAGTTCTTTCATTGCAGATACTTGTTTCTCCATCATTTTTTAAGCCCCTGCCAGTCTAGCTAAAGATACTGAGGGGGGGGCTGCTCGTTGCTCACTCATCAGTAACTCATCTGAAACTCCATCAGACACTCTCTTGGCACTGATTAGCTGTTTCATTTTTGAAAAGCACTCAATCGTTGCAGATGGAACAATAGAGGAACAATAGGCAGGAGCAAAGAAGTTGCACTGTTCTGTCAAACTATCTGTCTCATAGATTACGCTCAGGAAATAGCTATCATAGTAACAATTATGCCAAAACATTTTTTTAAATAGTTACCACCTACAGCTTTAATGGATGTAGAAACAGCTCAGTGCCAGCCAAAGGCTATATTAAACAATATTAAAAATGATCACAGTACTTGTAATAATGGGATTGTCGGGCCTTCTGAGCTCTCTGGCTGTTCTGTACAACACAGCTGGGAGTCCTATGTACCTTTGGGGCCCATGGGTCCCCTGGGACCTTCTGCTCCATTCATTCCAGGCATTCCGGGTTCTCCGGGAAGGCCAGGTCTTCCAGTGCTGCCTTCTTTACCTGGAGGGCCTGGAGGCCCTGGCCGGCCAACTGTACTCTTCACGTGGGCTGGCTGGATCTGAGCCATGAGGTACGCCATCTTGGCTATACACGCACACACACACACAAAAATCCTTCACACTGGGGAAATGTTTAGCATCAGAGTGCAAAAGAAGCAGATATGAGAAGGAAAGCGCCTCCTCACCATCTAACTGTTTGGCCAGTTCCTCCTGGATGAGCCGTCTCATCTGCTCCAGTGACACTGACTCTCCCTGAGACAACAGCGGTGTTACTGATCAGCTCATAATTACAAACCATCACTGTGTATGGACGACTCACCCTTTGGCCCGGAACACCGGGGTTTCCCGCAGGACCCTGTGGCCCAGGACCTCCTATTTCTCCTGGTGGTCCGGACATACCCATCATCCCTGTGTGGCCCTTTCTGCCTGGGGGTCCTGGGTTTCCAGGCATACCTGGTTCTCCTGCATGCCCCTTATCTCCCTTTATACCTGAGTCTCCCTGGAAAAGATGACAGTAGTAAATTCCTAACATACCTTTATGATAAATTAATAAAGATAATAGAGGAGTGTGTAGTGTCTGTATATTTCCACAAAAGATGTTTTATATGTCTATCCTTTTTTATTAGTTTAGTGACTGTAAAATATAAGAAAGTGTCTAGACTGCTTTATTTTATACGTATTTATTTAGCTGCCAACAAAATATACAGCGAACAAGCATCTCAGCTGTGAGCCAAAAGAAGTCAGGTTGAATTTACAGTATGTGGTCTATGTGGGCTCGCCCCTCTGTCAATCAAGAAAAATGTAGCAAGCAAACTGGATTATTTTGATTTAATTTTTAAGTTTGCAGCCAAAAAGGCATAGAAAGTGACTTTCATTTAATTCCTGAGAGACTGAGCTGGGTAGTTGCGTACTTAGGAGTGTAATGCTGGATTCATAGAAATTACAAAGCCCATCTTTAAGATGGGTGTAAAGCCATCAAAGGAAAAGTTATCTTTTGTACTTTCATTCAAAACAGTAAACTTTCATATATTCTATATTCATTACATGTTAAGTTAAATATTTCAAGCCTTTTATTATTTTCATGATGGTTTATACGCTTACATTGAAATATTCTTATACTTTGACATGTTTGTTAGAGCTATTT
>KV751379.1:2200846-2215646 GCA_001698575.1 Mola mola | reverse complement strand
AACAAAACACTTTTTTATTATTAATTTATTTTGTTTATTTATTTATTTTTTCTTTTAAAAGAAGCTTCAACAGTGCAAGGAGGATAATGTATTATTCCAGCCTACCTGTCGAAAAGGTAAACCTGAAATATGATTTGTTCAGTGATTGAACTGTAATCTGTGATCGACTATCAGAGTTAAATGTGCCGAAAATAAAGTGACAGTACAGCAGAGCTGACTTGATGTTGTATAAGCTTTAGATTTATGGTTGATTTATTGCCACTGAAAGACTAAAAGAGCAAACTAATTGATACATATTGCTACACTAATATTGCTACTACATTGCTACACACATGATAATGCTACATTATTTTATGTTAAAAATGTGTGCAGGTTATGCATTCAGTAGAACTATATTTGATATGTGCTTGTGACTGTGATTGACAGTCCTGGTGTGACCACCACGATCGGATTCTCACATTAGAAAGCTATTGTGGAAAGCTCCTTGTGGCATTGTGAACGCACTTTTGAAATGGTAGCTAACTTCAGTTGATGTTACTGTTACCAGACTACCGGGCTTATGTTGGCTCAAGATGTCAGAATAACATTTGAGACAAACTTAATGCCGTACGGCTTGCAAACCTCTGCTGACAAGTGGGAACACAATCTGGATGAAAACTATCTACACTGTGTTTTCAGTTGATGGTTTATTTGTTTGCAACATCAGCATTATTAAAGTCCTGCTGCTTTAGATGTTTACATTTCCGTTACTCACTGTGCAGACAACAATGAGATGGATTTTTTCTGTCTCTGATATTGAAGAATAAATCAGCAGTTCTTACAGTAAACATACAGTACACACGTATACATAGATGCAGTATACATATACCTATATCTATCTATCTATCTATCTATCTATCTATCTATCTATCCAAGAAAGAGCCTCAAGAATGAAGAGCTGGATAGCACTAGGCCCTGATATGATCCATAGTTACTGGCTAAGGAAGCTGACTGCACTCCATCAACGCCTAGCAGCTCAGATGAACCAGATGCTAAAAGATGGGACCCATCCGGAGTGGTTGACCCAAGGTTGGATGGTCCTGAAGGACCCCGAGAAGGGAACAATTCCGTCCAACTACTGGCCAACAGCTTA
This sequence comes from Mola mola, assembly GCA_001698575.1. Classification (NCBI taxonomy): domain Eukaryota; kingdom Metazoa; phylum Chordata; class Actinopteri; order Tetraodontiformes; family Molidae; genus Mola; species Mola mola. Next base: position 2,214,514 of record KV751379.1, on the reverse strand, counting down.
CCTCTACACAACATGGAAGGTCCTGTCAGGCATCATTGAAGCCAACATGAGTAGGCAGGAGGACCTAGCAAGGGGTTGGACACCAGAGGAGCCTCACACCAGCTACAGGTTGACAGGGCAGTCTCTAGAGACTGTAAGACCAGGAAGACCAACCCAGATTTCCAAATGATGAAGAGGCCGCAAGGAAGTCAGCCACAGCGAAAAACCTATGTAGAGTAAGGTAGGTCCTGAGAAGTCAGCTGAATGGTCAGAACAAAGGACAAAAGGAGGAGATAGAGGCCACAGATATCAACACAAGGAAGCTTCTCACCATGCACGGATGGTTTCACGTCCAGCACCCTGAGGCTGTACACTAAGCGGAAAGAGGGAGACCGAGGATTAGTTAGTGTCAGAGCCACTATCCAAGATGAAACAACCAAGATCCAGGAATAGATCAGGAAGATGGACCCCAATGATGACCTGGTAAGTGAATGCCACAGGCCGCAGAAACCCAGTGAGGAGAAGGAAGAAGAAGACAGACCATCATGGAGGGACAAGCCCCTGCACAGGATGTACCACCGACAGATAGAGGAAGTGGCTGATATCCAGAAGACATACCAGTGGCTGGAGAAGGCTGGTCTCAGGGACAGCACAGAGGCACTGATCATGGCAGCACAGGAACAGGCCTTGAACACAAGATCAATAGAGGCCAGGGTCTACCACACCAGACAGGACCCAAGGTGCAGACTGTGCAAAGATGCCCCTGAGACAGTGCAGCACATAACAGCAGGGTGCAAGATGCTGGCAGGTAAGGAATACTTGTAGCGTCACACCCAAGTGGCCGGCATAGTATACAGAAATATCTGTGCCGAGTATGGGCTGGAGGTTCCGGGATCAAAGTGGACAACACTTCCAAATGTGATTGAGAGAGACCGAGCTAAGATCCTGTGGGACTTCCAGATCCAGACTGATAAAATGGTGGTGGCTAATCAACCGGATATCGTGGTGGTCGACAAATAGGAGAGGAAGTCGGTAGTGGTAGATGTCGCAATCCCAAGTGATAGCAACATCAGAAAGAGGAACACGAGAAACTCAAGAAACACCAAGGGCTGAAAGAGGAGCTGGAAAGGATGTGCTCCTATCACCACTGGTGATAGGAGCACTCGGGGCTGTAACCCTCAAGCTGGGAGAGTGGCTCCAACAAATCTGAGGAACAATATCTGGGATCTCTGTCTAGAAGAGAGCAATCCTAGGAACAGCTAAGATCCTGCACAGGCTCCCAGGCCTCTGGTAGAGGTCCTGAGCTTGAAGGAGACACAAGACCGCCAGTAATCTGTTTTAATATTTGCCTTCACCCACTTAATTAAATTAAATCCACATGATATAACATGATATAAAGGTTTAAGGTAAAAAATATTATGATATTTACATTCTGTGTATTGGATATTCTCTATAAATAGTATGAAATTATTCCAAGGCCCCACGCAGCCTTGGTCTCCTGTTATCCCTTCATTACTAAATAAAGTGGGCCTTAATGTATTTGTTCTTTGTTCTTGAAACTCTGTCCTGTGTGTGCTTATACAGTATGTTCTCATTGCACCTCTTTTTTTTTTTTTTTTTTTTTAATAAAGTGCATATACAGTCAAGGTGTCTTTAACTTTAACTTTAACTATGCCGCAACAAAAATTAAAAGTGATGCTCCTACTGGTAGTTCTTACCCTATCTCCTTTGAGACCACGATCACCGACTCTGCCAGGCATCCCCTATAAAACACCCACAACAGTGAATGTGAGCAACAAATCTATTTTACACAATATTAGTCATTGCTGGTCTTGGAAAGTGCTTACCTGTTTTCCCTCTGGGCCAATTGGACCGGGCGGACCCTGGAAATCAAAAATGAATATCATCCACAGCTGCTCATATAAGCAACAATTATCCCTCAGTCAAACATTTGTTGAATCCATCACTCACCGTGGTGCCTTTGGGCCCACTAAAGCCTGGTAGTCCTGGGCTGCCGGGCTCCCCCTTGTCTCCCCTGAGGCCCTGTGTGACAGCAGAGACACCGCCATCATCACATGGTACACACGTGTGCTCGTGTCCTAAAAGCTTTGCTCATTACTGGGGATACCGCAAGATTAACATTTAGCCGCAGCTATTATCGGCAGGCAGCAGTGCTGAGGATAAAAATCTCATAAACCAGTGTTGCAGTGGGACACGCCAGCTTGTAGAGATTAAAATTCATATTTACAGAGGACATGTGGGCCTAAAGACAAGCTGGCAGTGCCAGCAGCAGAGTGAAGGAATTCATTAATGCTTGCAGAAATGACAGGGGAAGATGACATCTCTCTTACTTCTCAACAGATACATTTGTCCATCTAATAACATTTTCTGTAAAACACTCTCCCCATCTACTGGAACCATCCCTTTTCTAACCTCTTTGCTGCTGGTTCCTGCCCTCCACCCGAATCTGGGCTGTTTCCGCTGATCTGCTGCCTCTGCTGTCTCTGCTGACTGATAACTTCAACACCGCTCTTATTTTTGGCTGCTTATCATCTGCCCTCCAATCAGCTGTGTCTCTCTATTTCCTGAACACATTTTGTTCCCCAAATGATACTAGCCTGTGAAGTCAAAAGTTCTCCTCGCTCTAGCAAGCTCTCATTATCTTGACAAGCTACAAATGATTACACACATTTTATATCTGACCTTGTGTCCCTGAATACTCCTGTGGCAGATAAAACATGATAAGTACCCTCTGCAGAGCTCCGGTACGCAAGAAAACATGCTGGCCTCTATGTGCTTTTTATGACACAGCAGTAGTGGTTACAGCTTACAATTACAAACAAAACACATAATAAGATTTGAATTTTAAGCTGTATTTGGAATAATTTCACCATAAATGCTTCACCACTTTCCACAAGATGTTGCCCCACCTCATTTTTCTTTTACACCCTCTGCCAGCCTGGGACCCCCACTGTTAACCTTTACACACAAGTTCCATTAGTCTGGGGCAGGCCCAAAATGTTCACTGCAGTAATTAGAGGATGACACAACTTTCTGACAGAGGCCAAATGAGCCTGTCTGACAAAAGAAGTTGTTTCACTTTATATTGTTTCGGGGTAGACAAATTTAAAAAAGTAGGACATTACTCAATGTCCAAAACACATACTGTTGGTTTTGGTGCATTTTTCAATCAATTCCATTAAAACTTCATGATAGTTCAGTTTGAAGAAACTTATTTTTTTGGTTATGAACACACTAAACGAGTACACTTTGTTATCATATTGTAAAAAACCATAGATTTTTTTAATTGAAAATTGTTAATTTTGTTGAGTCTTCTTTTAACCCAGTTATACACATTTTATGTTACTCCCCTCAATCCCCAGCCTTATGAGTAAGAATGATTATTTAATAAGATTACTCATTGACTTCCATTTATTAACTTTCTTTTTTTTAAAAAAACAACAAAAACAAAAAGGGGATTTGCTTGACTTTAATTTCCCTTAAAAATTTCCCTACTTGAGCTAACTGAATTAACCTTAATATGTAAATAAATAAATAAGTAAGTGCAGATCTACGCCAATACCAAACCATCCCCTGCCACACTTCAGCATCTGTAAAATTTACTCACAGTGTAATGTTTGTGTTTTCATTATGATGGTTTCAACATGCAGCTTCATATTAATGGTAGTTGCATGTCTGTAGCTTTAGTAGTTACCTTACAGGAGTGACTAAAAGTACCCACATCTCCTAAAATGTAATAATCAAACCTCAAACGAATCCTTAAAAAAAAAAAATATCCTGGATTTGGATGACCACCAAAATCCAACATAATCTAAAATCCATCAGTAATTCTTGGCGCTACCCTGTTAACAAACAAATAAACAAATAAACTAACACAAATTATTTGTCTATTATTTGTCATAGGCCACCTTGTGTTCAAATTCCATATGATCAAACTGACGGACAGCAGATGCCACCGTGTTGAAGATTTTGCACCATATTTGTTTTTGTTCCACGTCATATTCCTCAAAACCCAACTGTTTTGTTTCACCTGTCTTGCCGACCAAACACTGTTGCTCTCACGCTGCCATTTTAAACTGTGGTGAACTTTTAAATACCACACACAGAACTTGACTTGCTGACAGTACAGGCTGAGAGTGAGGTTGGGTTTTCAGGGGTGGTGGCGTAAGCGTACATAGGATTCACAACACAAAAGTAAATCAGAGCATACTCACAAAACAGAACATGGTAAAATCATTTTTTTTTTTCCTCAATCATGTTGTTTTTGGGATCATAGGAAACCAAAATTGAAATCAGAATTTGATTAAGTGAACAGCCCTACCTCATCATTGTATCTCCTACTCTTCTACCAATATCTCTGATTCTCGGACAACTTTGACCAGTCTGAGCTGTGTTTTCCCTGTTTGTATTCACCCTGTTTGGGTATTCATCTAAACCTGCAGGGAGAGTTACAGGCCTTGTAGCTCTCTCTAACCCGTCTCCTGTACTCTAATATTACTCTGCACTCACTTTTCGTCTGCTGTCAGCAGCCTGTTCAACTCCTTTCAGGGGAAAGGGATGCTTCCACCCAGAGCAACATTTAGTTCAGCCCTCCATCACTGTCTGACAGCTCATCTCTTTTACATACACTTTGCATCTTCCTCTCGTCGCCGGTTCCCAAAGTTACAGTAACTGCTTTCTCTATTAGCCCTGAAAATGCTGCTTTTTCTTAATGCATCATTCACTTTTGTATTAAATGTGTTCATTCTGTGAAAGAAAGAATTTCTATAGCAGTGTGCTTTGGCATATTTTGGTTTGTTTTCAAACAGCTTGTTTGCAAATAGAATTTTGAGATTGGAGGGAAAAGATTACTCACTGGTGACCCAGGTAAACCTGCTTTTCCTGATGGCCCCGGTTCACCTGGTTTGCCCTGGGAAAATGAGACAAGTGATGGGGAAGGACAGCAAGAGAAATGATTTGAGTGCCATTTTATGTCCATATCTATCTGTCAGCTTGACATTGTGCTGCGTCTGTCTTCTGATTGATTGGAAATGGCTCACCAGCTCTCCTCTCGGGCCAATAAGTCCTTCTCGACCTGGAGGACCCATAGAGCCCTTCCAAAACAAAAAAACTGGTTTAATTACAGATAAAGCTGCTAAAAACAAAAGACAATAATCATACCTCATCTTAAGGAATGTTAACTATTGGAAAACATGCAGCATTTAGAGATAAATCAAAACTCTCCTATTAGTGGAAGGTGGAGGTAAAAAATGTTCCTACATTTGGAGGACACTTTGTTTCCAAGCCAGAAAAAAGTTACATCCTTCTACCATACAAACGGGATAATTAAAGCGCTGCAGCCTTTAAAAGTGTGTGAGGGGAATTTAAATGTGTTGCTCAATGAAAATGAATGGGACTATTCTCAGACAAGGCCAAAAGATGATTTAAAAACTTGACGGCTGTTATTGGCTTTATCGTACAGGCATGACGAAAGGTTATATGGTCTGTTTGTAAATGTTCTAACTGTTCAAAGTTTTTATTAAAAAATCTTAGGAGTCTTATCTATATTCTATCAAGCAATGGTGGCTGGTTCCAGTCAGAAATGATGAATATTCTCATGCATGGTGCCTTAGAGCTGGGTGACAGAGCTAAGAAAAGGTGCCACATATGATGTGATGAAGAGAATAAAGCTTTAATATGCTGTCCCAGACTCCTTGTTTTGTGTGCAAGAAGTGAGAGATCTCCAAAAACTAATCTGTTTTTATCCCCCCCCTCTGCTTGCTATCATTTTAAGGTGAATGGAATTAAAAACTGCAGGTCATGAAAATAAAATGTTTCATGTCTAGTGACTTACATCCTTCCCTGGTTTGCCATCACGCCCTGATGAACCAGGCTTCCCATCTTCTCCCTGTGTAGCACAAAACAGTGTTTCATAATCACACAAAACATTTCTATCAAGTTTGTGACATACTGATGCAGAATACTCTTGATTGTAGATTCTCTCAGGTTATTCTGTTAGCTTTAGAGCGCTAGTCTTGATTAAAATGGGTGTAGCGTGCCTCGTTTCTGATGCTACAGACTTTGATTTAAGGTTGAGGTGCACAAATGGAATTATTCAACACTAAATATAACTTAAAAACTAATGTTGATGTTGATAGCATATTTCATCTAAAAGTTATTAACGTTCTACTTTTATTAAAATGCGCTATACTGTGTTGTAATAGTAAAACGTATAAGAGAAAAGCTTGGAAAAATTATTAAATTTGTTTTTCACTGTATGAAGGGAGCTATACAAACATAATATGAGTGCCGTGAAAACTGCTGTATCCAACACAGCGTACCTATCATGGGGGTCTAAAACCGGCAATTAATAAACCTGTGCAGCCTATCAACATGCACACATGTAGATTTTTTAACATTTAGCTACAAAAGCAAAAATTTAGCCTAGAGTTGGTTTTGTGTATGCTAACCACACACCAACAGTCATTTAAATTAGTGGTCCTTCTTTGGTGGGGGTCCTGCTTTGGATTGCAGTAGTTCACCTAAATGAATAAATAGGAAATTTATTCTCAATATATTCCATCCACAAATTGACTCATGGTTTTCAATCACTTTCTGTATGATTGGTATGCACCGCCTGCATGATGCTCACATTTTTACAGTGCTGTTAAATATTATCCTGTTGTGTGCATGCAGGCTTTACTGCCTTTACTAATAACTGTTCAACACCACATAATGTGCTGATGCATTCCTCGCCTCAGGAAACACATGGATTTGTGAAGTCCTGCCCGGATGCCTTTATTAATATTTCTTTTGTTTGTCCTGTATGTTTCATGTATTTTATGCATGTGGCTACTGTCCAGCTCTTCCAATACAGTCATTTTCTATATGTTTTATCACAAGCTGTCGCTTGCACTCCATTACTGGTTTTTCTTCACCTTTTCTTGTTTTTTTTGCTCTTTTTCTGATTGATTGAACTTCCTGACTAACACTGGCATATTAAAAGAAATGTTGATTAATATGCACTGTCCCCATGACAAAATACTTCAATAAAGGATGTAAAAAATAAAAAGTAAAAAATACATTTCAAAGCAAAATTCCTCAGATGGCTGGAAAATTTTAGGAAATGGAGTTCCATGGTAGAACCACTGCTCTGCATTTCTTAAGCATACATGGATACACTCATCACATTATCATATTAGCGTAATAACAAAAGTCTTATATTCCTGCTTTTGTTTTGGTTATTTACCTAAGTGTGATATTCAACTATTTATGGCTTTTTGTCTGTTTTGGTTCTTCATAATAGAGTACAGACATATTTGTAGATATTGTCTGCCAATAATTCAATTCCCTGAATAAAAGTCATGATCAGAACTCTGACATTTAGTGATTCTAAGCAGTTGAGGAGGGTTCTCAGTGTGTCTAAGGAAGCAGTCCCTCTAACAGGTTGTGTGCTTTGGCTGTGGTGGTGCAGGCTGCAGGGCAGAGAGGCTATCGGCCTCACTGTGGCTCAGTCAGTAATGAGCTGCGCCATTGGCTGTGGCACTCTGGTAGGAAGCTTTGCTGCGGGGTTTTGTGCTGTGTGAAGCAGAGCAGCATCTCTGAGAAGCTGTGTGGGCAAAATGCAGAGATATCTTGACATTGCGGTGCAGCATGAAGCCAGAGACTGAATGTGGCCGTTGCACTCAGTGAACTCCTGAACACTTTCAGTTCTAAATGTTGAGTAGATGAATTGTAAAGATGTGAGTGTATTTGAATAAAAATGACTGGTACCTCAAATTTGTCATCATTACACTCGATGAGGATTTTCATGTCTTCACATTTGAATATCCTTTTATATTCATGGTATTGTATCTTCATTTTGACTATAGTTGCATTGTACACAGGAAATTCCTCTCTCATGCCAGCTGATGTGTTCATACATGAGCACATCAGCACACTGACCTTAAACCCTGGAGCTCCAGGTTCTCCTCTGTGGCCCTTAAAGCCCTGTATCAGAAGAGAAGCAGACCTGAGTCACAGCACTTTGCCCCTCCGGCTCCTGTCAGACGTTTAGAAGTGGTTACTTACTGGAAGTCCTCTGAGCCCAGGATTGCCTGGTGGTCCAGGTTCGCCTTGCTTGCCCTGAAATGAAAAAGACACAGTATCATGGATCACTTCATTTCTTTCTTAAAAAACCAGACAATTCCTTGTTGTTTGTGTCTATCTACTTACAGGTTCTCCTGGTTCACCAGGCTGGCCATCTTTTCCTGTTTTCCCAGGTTGACCCTGAAGATCAATGACAGTGATCATTTAGCATCTGCATCTGTAAAGACCTACAGTTGCAGGACAGGACACTACACTCAGTGGTATCCATGAAATTATCATCCTTACAATTAAGCCAGGAAGACCTGGAGGTCCCTGGATCCCTTTGAGACCCTCTTTGCCCTGGTGGAAACAAACAAACACAAGCAGGTCAGTGTCACCAAAGGAAGTTCTTGCAATAATGACACATAGGTAATATGATTTGAGAAGGGAAAATACATGGAGGACAACCTGACCTTTTCTCCAGGGGGGCCCGGGGGTCCAACGGAGCCAGGCTGTCCATCATTACCCTGAAGAGGAGGGAGACAATATGAGCAGTAGAAACAATAGAAACAAACAGGACTTGTTGACACAAAATGGTTATTAGATACAAAAGATGAGAAAACTTACAGGTGTACCCATCAAACCAGGATTACCTGGATGACCCGAGGGTCCTGGGTCACCCTGTTAATACAGAAGAAAGTGATTAGATTAACAATTCAGAACTGATAATACTGGATCGTGGATAATGCTGCACAAAGAGAGAGGTTGGAACAAATACGTCTGAAATTCATGAGTTAATATCGACAGATGAACCTTGTCTCCTTTCTCTCCAGGGCCTCCAGGAGGTCCTCGATCACCATTGACACCCTGTGGTGAACAAGAAAGGGAAAGTGCATGCTTTAAGAAGAACACTTTGTCAACAGGAAATAACACCTGAGAAAACAGAGAGGAGGATGTAGCTACAGCTCTGCTGTTCTGGAGATAAGCCTCAGCCTCGTTTGACACGAGCAGTTAATGGCTGTCAGGCGCTTTGGGAGCGACGAGGTCACACTTAGTCTGCAAACCTACCTTCCCACCATCAGCGCCAGGAGGCCCTTGAGGTCCGGTGGGTCCGGGTGGTCCCTGTAATGAGACCGGCAGAGCATCAGTCTCTGTCCAGGCACACCGTGGCCAGTTCTTGCCTGCTGCCCCAGAGGAGGCCGAGCTAATGATGCAGGCAGAGGCTCGTCATCCGTCACAGCAGTGGTGAGCGATGATGCCAAACTCGGACGTCATGCCTCACTCAGGGCTAATACAGCAGAGACAGACGCTCCATAATACCACTGTGAAGGTGACTTATCTTAACAGTATGGGTTGATTATCAATGACGTACTTGGTAACCATCTTGGCCATTTTTCCCTGGAGTTCCTGCGTGTCCTTTGTCACCTGTGACTCCTGGGAGACCAGGTGGTCCAGGGGGACCTGCAGGGCAGTCTGAGCAAACATCCTGAAAGGCAACAATGTTCGTAAGAAAATATCACTCAGTGTGTGAAATGTTGCCTCACCTGAAACGTGAAAATGCTGCTTACCTTCAGATTAAGGTCAGAGAGGTCTGCTGCCTTTCCCTGGAGGACGGCGAACAGAGTTAATCAATCGAGAAGCACCAGATTGGGGTCGTCTCTAATAGGCAACCAAGAGTACAATTTAAGAAATGTCCTCATGAATTTAGTTGAATGGACAATGGTAGGCTAACAAGTTTATACTCCTCGTCTCTGACAGCAGTGGTATTAGTGAGCGTGATGAGGACCTGCTCTCACTTACGGTTCCAGTTCATCACCAAGGTGCTTGATGGCAGGCTAGTAAAGTTCTTCTCCTCTGAACTGGGAAAACCATTTCTTCATCATCAGACCAAGAGAGCTTGTGTCTACTTGTATGTATGTGTGTGTGTGTGTGTGTGTGTGTGTGTGTGTGTGTGTGTGTGTGTGTGTGTGTGTGTGTGTGTGTGTGTGTGTGTGCGTGTGTGTGTGTGTGTGTGTGTGTGTGTGTGTGGGTGTGTGTGTGTGCGTGTGTGTGTGTGTGTCTCAGCTATACACTCAGATGAAGAGTCTCACAGTTTAAACTGCATTACTGGTTTATTAGTAGCCTTGCATTATTTGTTTCAGGGCTTGATAATAAAACTTTTCCTAGGGGAAAGTAAACTCTGTTTGGGGAAGTAGGGTGAATCATTCAGTTGCCTGATTAGGTGGGTACAAAAATAACTGTGACATTTCTGGACGTATCCGTGCTGAAAGCCGACCATGATGCCTTTGACTGAGACTTTTGACTTATCATAGGTTTCAGGATTCATCAAAATCGTCTGTTCCTAGCTGCTGTTGCTGATCTGTTGATTTTATTTCCTGTTATGTTTTGGTATTATCTGTCTTATTTAGTGTTTTAGTCCTGTTTGATTACTTTTCATCTTGTATATGAGTTATGTTTGTGTTACTGATTCCGCCTGTTTTGATCACCATTTTTGAGCCTGCTGCCTTGGATACCTGTGCTGTGCTGCATGATTACCTGTCTACCCATCAAGAGCCTGTATTAATGATTATTGAACTGCATTGTGAGTCAATTCTCTGTGCTGGACAGTAGGCTGATCTCCTGACTTGTCAACCAATCACAGCTGGTATGAAGTAACAAAGAAGTCATTTTTTTTCTTAAAATTTTCCTCATAAAACTGGACAAGTAGTGGATAAAACAGGCATTGAAGCGAGACGGTCATGAACGGACAATGAAATAACACTGCTGCAGGGCCACACAGAGAAACAGCAAAGGAAATTTCTACCGCGTTGGTCCCAAAGTGTTACTGGCTTCATTATGACCGGTTATAATGCACAATGATTTTTTTTAACCTGCATTTCATTTGCAATGAAATTATCTAAGGACTTATTAGTTGAAATATTATTTGACATAGCGCAACACTACTGTTATGTTCTTTTTAGCTACTCATGTTGAACCTAAACAATAGGTAAAACAGGATTTTTTTTATAGGTCTGTGTTTTCTATTCATTTAAGTACAACATAACATGATGTAAACATACTGCATCATCTGCGTAAAAACATAGAGAAAGTGTTCACTTCATACCACATTCAGAAGACTACAAAGTGAGTAAAAGTTACACTTTCAATGTTCATTTCATCATTTCAACAATTATTTATAGCACAGACAGCACTGGTTGTTCCCTGCTGTTTTCTGAACTTACAGGCTCACCCGGTGACCCCTTGTCTCCCGGCCTTCCTGGTAAACCCTGTGTGTGGAGGACAGGCAAGGAGTTACAATTACCAAATCGATGAATAAATGTTAGAATGAGTACGACAAAGAAAATATAACGAAAGAAACCAAAGAAGAAGTTGGCCAATCTTAAATGTTTCGATTTAAATTTACTCCAGGAACTCTGTCTCCATCAGATCAGAGTGTGACTAACGGTAAACTCAATGAGTTCTTTTGGGGATCTAAAATCCTGGATTCATGGGTGTCAAAGGAATGAACTTGTACATGTAATCATATATCTGTTCGCTCATCTGTATTTATTGACTCATTTGTTCACTTTTGGACTCACATCATGTCCTGCTGGGCCCTGAGGACCGGCGACTCCTGGTGGTCCCCTCAAGCCCTGGAACCCGGAAAACCAGGCATTAGAGGAGGAAATTATTCAAAGTAAAGTACACGGTATTATTTTTAAGAAAATATTTACCGCTGGTCCAGGTTCTCCAGTCTTTCCTGGGTGTCCCTGCAAACAAGTAAGAAAGAAAGATGGTACATGTCAGGATGTGTAAAAAGCTGAGTGATGCAACATTGCTTGGCACTGACGTTCATACCGGTGCTCCCTCTTTGCCTTCTCCTGGAGAACCTCTATCCCCTTGTGATCCTGGTTCTCCTCTGGACCCCGGTGGACCCTGAGAAAAACAAACCACAAAGCTGACTCCACCATCCTGTTCCTCAGATAAGGTCTCGCTCGGTGTGAAAACTGTTTTTAATCTGCACTGAATAAGTAAACACAATCCGCAGTTGACATTTTGGTACTCAGATGAGAGAACGTTTCGATGATGAGGGTGACCAATGTGACACCATAAATCCAGCGGACGCCCCCGCCTTGCCTCGCATCAACGCCTTCGCAGCGAAGAGGCTCTCATGATCAGAGCAACGGTCACAGGACAGTGGGCATAGAAAATTGCTTTTGGTGTATTCAGCAAAAATGGATTGTTTTTCTTATCCATGCCAAACATGAAAAGAAAGTTTTTCACACCAACACAACAGCACCTGCGTGTAGTAAAGAAAAAACACCACAGGCAACCCACACATGTACTGTCTTAGAAAATGAAATTACCTTTATCCCTGGGGGTCCTTGAATCCCCTGTGGTCCTGTTTCTCCCTGTAATGCCACACATGACATTAATCACAATTCTTGCTACTCAAACACTAGAATTAAACCTGTTCTTGAATAAATAGTTATGATTTAAAAGTCTGCATGTGTCGGGATGCACATGGCTCGGGCCTCAGGGCAGCACCTGGCAGCTGTAAAATCCAGCGCAATATGTCTTAACAATGTTTTCCCTGTTTACCGCTGCCTCGTCAGCAGGACGGCCACATGTCTGGGGCCGGAAAAATGATGGAGAGACACGTTGAGCCGCAGCGCAAAATGTGCCCACACAGGCTGGTTTTCTACCCATACAGACAACCATATTGAGTTGTGGTTCAACATGTATTCAAGGAGATGTTTACAAGCACAACACATGGGGAATACAACAGGCTGCACATAAACAAGGTGTCTGCTGCAATTAGAAATAATGAGTCAGCTGAAGAAAATACAACCGTATCACCAAAATATTGTTTCCTGTGACCTTTAATCACACACAGTACACCATGTGGAAAAAAAAAAAAAGGAATTATTTTAAGACAAATGTTTATCACCTGGAGTAATAAACAGTTTATGAACAGCTGAGTGTCAGAAAGGCTACGATATAGTGAGCAGAGAAAAATGGTGTCATGTTCCATAGCACTGGTAAGATTTCTTGCGTTAAAAACTAAAATGTTCAGCATGAATTGTGAATTTGCGCTTCCCCTTCCTCCGAAATAGTATAAAAATGTCCACGATGACATATTTACATCCAGGTGGAGATTTTCTACGTCATTGAAGTGAATAAAGCTTGCTGCACTGCAGCAGTGTAGTTAGCCTTCAAGGGTGTCTGGAGCATGTTTAATGTTGCATAAGTCTGTGTTTAATCAAGACCAGGATTTTTCCTGAACCGTGCAGTTCTGCTGCTGTCTGGCAGAGAGCCGGCTAACAGGAAGCTTCTCATGCCAACACCTAACATGTGCTACTAGTGTGGACCACTTGTAAACATGGACAACATTAAGAGCTTTGAAAAAAAGCGTAGCCAAAACGTTTTGATCACCCTCTGCTGGTGGGCTGCAACATAGGTCATAAACACCTCTTCAGTATAAATTAGAACTAAAAACTCAAATTACAACTAATATAAATGATTCCCAAAGATGGTTATTTTACTCAGTAAAAATGATAATACTCATAAAGGGTAAAGAGTAACAATGTCACACGATATTTATCTTGCTGGTTGATGGGAAAATAATGAATGTTTCCAGTC
>KV751379.1:2161181-2191717 GCA_001698575.1 Mola mola | reverse complement strand
TGATAGTAAATATAATAGGCCCATTTCTGGTACTTACCACATCCCCAGGTAATCCAGGAAGGCCTCTCTCCCCCTGTGACACAGGGATGAAAACCCCGTAATTAGAATCAGGAGATTTTCAGGGTAAAGCACCTCTGGCGGTACGGTAATAATATAGCATTGGGCGTAATTTATGAGATGACACATGCCGCTGATTGTAGGCCTAGAGGAAAGGGAATCTTGTGTGTAAAGAGGAGCGTGGCGATTCTGTATGTGTGTATGTGTGCACATGGGTGTGGTGTAAGAATGTGTGCACCACTGGAAAAGTCATCAAAGCGAGTAATTATAGACGGACAAATGAACTCCGCATTTTATTTTCTCAGACAAATGAGTGGGGCTGGCTCTGAAGACACAGGGGAGACTGTGGAATGTCTGGAGAGTGCAGGATGAAGATTTGGTGATGTTACCTTTTGGAAATGATTTATGTCGGCGCAGCTTAATAACATTATGCTTACGTTTAGCAACGTTGTCTCTCAGTTGTTTCTGAACAAGTTTTTTGCATGCGGCACAGAGGGCCTACCTTGTTGCCTTTAATTCCATTGGGCCCAGGTGCACCAGCCAGTCCTGTTATACCCTGATCAATTTTAGACAAAAGCTTCATTAGTGAAAAATGACTCACAGAATCTTATGATATCTGCGGTTGTAGGTGCAGGATCTGAAATAGAGGATCGCGACTTACATCTTTTCCAGGAAGACCAGGTTTGCCAGGTAATCCCTCCAAACCGGCTTCACCCTGAGATGGAAATGTGCGCAACCAAACATGTTTGATCAATGACATGACATGAAACGCTTTTTACTTCAGTGATTAATATCTATTAAGATCTATGATTTCATGAAAGCTTTCATTTTTAGTAATCTACACACCTAATATCTGTATATACTGTATATAAGGGTTGACAAGGGTTAAGGCCAAAGCCAGCAGCCCTGGTGACAGAAAGCAATATGATGTCTGTCATTCTGAAACCATGAATCACATTCTTTGCCAGTTTGTCTGGTATATGATGAGTTATACCAAAGGGTATGTAAAATTCCAAAGTCACGCAATCCGTACCAAATCCATCAAGTTAGATGTTTCTGTCTGGATCACTGACTGTACATAGATGGACAATGTGGAAGCTCACCAAAAGTGATGCCAAAACATTGTGATTTAGCAGTAGACAGCACTGCGCACCTCAAAACAAGTCTCTGACCTTTCAGTCAACAAACACTGCCTTGATTTCAATTCCAGGCACCTTCTTCTAAATGGGGTATTCCGTTTCTCACTTCACTTGAGCATTATTCCAGTTTTCACCCTCAGGAAATGACTTGCTGACTTGCTGGCCGACAGGCTTTAAACTCTACATCAGCATGTTTGAATGGAGTTTTAGTACACCTGCGACCTCCTACACATCCTCATGCCATATGGCAAAGAAATCAGTGTAGTCAACTCCTTCATACAGACACTCCTCTTAATGGTGTGTGATATCTTATATCTCTGGTCACTTGATTTGGTGAAGCATCACTGAAATCACAAAAACGGCCTGATTTTGTTTAGGAGATAACATCTTGTTGATTTATTAACAGCGTGAAGTGTAATCGATGGGAAACGGGAAGGTGTTTAGAAGGCAAAGCTTGAGTTGGCCTTTAAGAGCTGCATTTGAGCCAAACGCCCCCACAGACTCGCAGACAGGAAGCGTGGAGAGTGAATCAGGAAGGGCACATCTGTTTACGCAATTACGCCCCTCAGTTGTGAGTCCCTCAGAGAAGAACGGCCTCAGGATTTACAGAACTTTGCTCTGCACAGGTTCAGCCCTAAATCATGCGTAAATTCCACGATATGCTGGGAAAACATGAAAAGTTATTGATGGCCTCTCTTTTGTCCCTCAGTATTGACTATTGTGATCAAGAGCTCTGATCCTCTTATCTGCTGGCCAGTCGTTGGAGCAGGTAGCTCCTATGTTAGCATAAGAAGCATAAGAAACTGTAAATGTTTACACTTAACAATTCAAATGAGATATTTTTTTTTCCGTGGACGTGGTGCAGTGTGACTCACCCTGCTACCCGTAGCTCCTTTGTCACCTTTTATCCCCGGTTCACCCTACAGCAAAACATCATAGTTTAAAAAAAAACGCTGAATATTGATAAAGATGTCAGTCTGAGGTGAAATGTGTTCAGATTATACTCACTGTGACACCTTTTGGCCCTGGCATGCCAGGAATCCCTGCTTTCCCTTGCAGTCCCTGAGAGATATAAATTGAACTAAATTGTATCAGTGGAACAACAATTCCTGAGTCAGCAAACAGCAGCAGGCCAACTGGAGGACTGCTGAGTCACAGCGCAATCAATTTTAAGTGACTAACGGAGAAGCCGGAAACCCCAAAAAAAGACACAACAGTTGTCAGTGACAAACCCCCCGCCCACCATGGGAGAACCTTGACCTTTAACCTCCAACCTCCCTTTTACTCTTGTGTCTTGCAAAGGATGAAAAAAAAATGTGTACTCTCTTAATTTTATCACAGTTCTTTTGATAAGTGTATTTATCAGATCAATTGTCATCTTGAGTGATTTGAAATAACTTTTACATGTTTAAACATGAATGCAGATTTGAATCCATGAAGACAGAGTCATATTTTCCATTGTACTCTGAATGCTGTTTATCATGTTTAACACAGGTAGAAAATGATGCCTCAAACTTTTGTCAGCTTGATTCTGGAAGCATCATCTGGCCTCTATGTTGTGCCCTACAGTAAAATATCACCTACTGTTCACTTAGTTCGATAACTGATTATTAATGTAAACAATGACTCTTTTTGACTCACTGTTATTGTTAATGGACCACTTCTGCTGTTCCCTGCTTTAGTGATCGAGTAGGCTCAGCTCTCCTCGAACATGAAAAATGTTTTTTTCACTACTCTGCTTACAAGTTTCATTATTAATGAAGGGTAATGCTTATTTTCAACTATTCTGGAGCATAAAAACAAACCATAACAAACATAGCCTTGCACATAGTTGCCTTATACAGTTGTAATGGCTAACAAGGCAGTAAACAATGAATTAATTAGACATCAAATAACATTTTTTGTTTCCCCTGAGTCCAAAAGCACAAAGCCATTAATGAGCAAAAACAGGTAGAAAAACTTTCCAAAAAAGGCTAATTGCAATATGACTAAACTATAACTTACAACTAAAAATTAGGATGCAACTGTGCACCAGCAGAAATGCATGTCTCTGATTGTTATTCTTAAATTTTGGAGCAATCAAAAGCTGCCCAAAATTTAATCAGCATCAGGTCCAGACAATTTTAACGCCATTGTCAAACTTTGTAATGATGTGTTCAATAGTTTTTTGGTTATTGTGCTCACATATGCTCACAGAAGGTCAGGGGAGAACCCTCAGCATGGCTACATCAGTGAATAGGGTAAAACATAATGAGAAGAATTATATAGAAATTATACAGAATAAAGGTATGTGCAATAAAATCAAAACTATATAAGATACATTTTAACTCAAGAGAAAATAATAGCAGGCAATAGTGTGGAATATACAGTACAATACCAACCAATGGTCTCCGCCAATGTGAAAAAAAAATATTTCACCATAGTTAACAACCACCTCTCTCTCTCTCTCTCTCTCTCTCTCTCTCTCTCTGTGTTAACTAGCAAGTGTTGAGCTAGACAGAATATGTGGCTCATTTACTTGATTTACTTGAAACTGATGTCTTTCATTGGAATTCAGCTGGGAATGAGTGACTCACAGTAGCCCTAAATGCATCTGAAAACCTCAGCAGTGACAGACGAAAAAAGATGAAATATCATGATCTATGTTCTGTTTCTGTGGGTGACCATGTTCACTTACACGGCCTTTGTATACCAGGTACTGTAGTCAGTACCTGACACACCCCATGAGAGTGGCATTTAGTCGTGATTTAGAATCCCTTGTGCTGTATCATAAAGGGGCAAACTTTCCGTCCAGCCCTGCACTGAGCAGCCTGAGTAGCCAGCACACCTCCCTCCTCACTCTTTTCCTGGCTCTTTTAACAGCTGCTGCTTCATCAAGGAGAAAATCAACCACCACCATCACTTTTTATTCACAGGAAATCAATTAAAGACTGAAAGGTAATTGTCCAGAAAACTGTATACATGCCCACTTAACAGAACAAGTGTGGCTCTTAGATCCGGGCCAAGACTACAGTATAATAGATCCTCTTTGTTTTTAAAGGCCTCGGATTAAAAAAAGAAGGAAGATTTCATTCACACACCTTTAGTCCATCCGGGCCTGGAAGTCCTGGAGCACCAGCCACTCCTTTTTCACCCTATTTAGAAAAAAAACAAAAAAACAAAAAACATACAGATGAAAACATCTGTAGTTTTACAAACCCGGATTGAATTTTTTTTTTCTTTTTTTTTTTCAAATTTGCTTCTTACTGTATCTCCTTTAACTCCTGACAAGCCATCAAAGCCTGGAATACCACCAATACCCTGTTGGATGATTGGAAACACTTAATTAATACCAGCGTGTGAACTCTCAATATTAATTAATGAACGAACTCTCCACCATGCCCAGGTTCACAGGGGGCACACCTTCTCTCCTTTCTGCCCAGGAGCGCCTGTTAACCCTATCCTGCCTGTATCACCCTGCAAACAGAAGGCAAGTGTTTATTCTGACGGTTCTGTAACACAGACGCATGCAGGGTGGCCGGACACACGGGCGAGCTGTCAGAGTGTCAACCTGGTAGCAATGCACAACGTGGCTGAGTGCACAATGGTTGAGGGACACCATCAATGTTAGAATACAGAAGGTTAACACAGGCATCTGGACAAAAGTCAGGAGTTAATATTACAAAAAAAACACAAAGACATACATAAAGTACACACAAAAGACACAAATTTTAAGTAACTGTTCACTGAGATTTACTATGTTCTCGTCACTCGTATCCTCTGCTAGGCTAAGGAATCCCTTGGAATTCAAAAGCTGGACTGAGTGAAGAGTAATGGCAGTGAAATTACTGTACCACAAGGTCTTGCCCACCACAACACTTCCCCCAGCTTCATAAACCACTTTACAAGTCACACAAGGTTGCCCTTTAATTACTTTAGGAGCTTATATCATTTTGTGCACGTCATTTACTTCATCATTCAGAGAACAGGAGAGAGGCCCCCACTCTGCTGCGCCCTATAACCAAAACCAAAACTCTATCTACAAAAACCTGAAAGAAAATCCAATAGAATGTTGCTGCATGGGGAACGGCCGCTGCTTGTCAGTTAGAGATGTAATTAGGACCCATCAAAGCTGGATGGGCTCACTTTCTCAACATGTGAAACGTTGCCTGACATAGCTATGTTTTTTTTAATTCTACTTGAGGTCGGCTTACATCATGCTTTTGCATCATCTTTAGAAAATTTTACAAAAATAAATAAATGACAGCCTTCTCATAGGAAGAGTACAAACAGATGCTCATGCAGATGAAAAGGAAAAGAAAAGCAAAAGGGAGGAACTGCATTAAAGCTTGATTTAATGTAGTTTTATCAAAGCACAGAGATTTCCAGCAGCAAGTTGCCTATCTTCTCCAGAGTATTCTTGACTTGTCTCCATGTTGTGAAGGGGTTTCCTTCACCAAGGAAAGGAATGTTCTACCATCACCTACTTTAGTTATCTTCCATGGTTTTCCAGGCCTTTTGATGTGGCTGAGCTCACCACTGTATTCTGTCTTTTTAAGAATGCAGCAAACTGTTGATATGGTCACTCCTTAAGTTTTTGCTATTTCTCTGATAGATTTATTTTGTTTTTTCAGCCTAATGATGGCCTCCTTCACTTTATCATTATTATATAAATGTATATAAACCATATTGATAACTCAAGTCAAACAGCTGCCAAATGCCAAATGAGTACCTGAAATCAACTCCAAACCTTTTATCTGTTTAATTTGTCTTGGAGTAACGAGGGAATGGACCACACCTGGCCATCACACTGCTTGTCAGAAATATTGCTTGTCCAAATACTTTTGAGCCCCTGAAAATGGTAGTAGTCTGCATAAAACGGCTGTAATTCCCTAATGGCCAATGGCATATTTTTGTGAAGCCTCTTAAGTCAAAGCTGAAAGTCAGCACTTCAGTCATATCTTGATTGTTTTATTGCAAATCCATTGTGGTTGTGTATAGAGGCTTCTGGACCAAACTGTATACCGTAGGTATTCTTGTATCATCCAAAAAAAAAAAAATATTCTGTGAACCAAACCAGAGCAGACAGCACAAGGGAGATGACCACATCGAGCCTTCCAGACCTCTTGCAGCCATTTTAAGTCTCAACACTGGACAGCTTGAAAAATTCATGCCAGGGGCTTTGTTTCAAATAAATTATACTCCGAGACTCATGGCTGGCGCTGCCAGGCAGTGCAGAGACATTGCACAAGCCAGCCCTCTCTGCTCTCTGCTACACAACCTCTGTGGTTACCTGTTCTGTAATTCTCACAGTGACAGCTACTATTATTAGTATTTTTTTAGTCACTCCCTGACAGAGAAGAGGTCAAAAGAAAAACATTAAAGAAAAGATAGAAAGGGAAAAACGGATGCAAAATGTATTTTTAAAAAAGAAAAAGAAAAAATGGCGTCTACGATTTTCATGCAACAAAAATATGCACCGAGACCAACATTTACTGTATTCAGGTTAACATGCAACATTAGAGGAAGAGCAGGTCTACTTACCTTCTCACCTCTGTCACCTTTGACAGAGATTACATTGCCCTGCAAATAATTAATCGATAAGGATCAATTATTATCGAGGCAGGGAGAAAAGCAGAAGAAATAATAGCAGGAAGGCATGCGATCCCAAATAAATGAAAGTGTATCATATTTTATCTGTTGTGATTGATGCTATGAAAGCCAAAGGAACTCAATGAATTGATATTATCTACTAATAAAATACATTATTATACACACAAATATGCACGCTTTAAATTTTCATACAAGTTCTCCTTTTTCTCCTTTGATTCCAGGAGGTCCGATGATGCCCTTAGAGCCAGTGTCACCCTGAAAGTGTATATATAAACAGTAAAAATGTAGAGCACAAAACTCTGAACCATAACCAAATTGTAGCCTTTGGTCACACACAGAATAGGACAGAAAAACAGAGATGGACAACCTTTTCACCCTTAGGACCTGCAACACCAGGTTTCCCGATATCTCCCTGCGAGAAATAAAAAATACAGGCATCTTTCTAAAAGCGGTTAAAAAAAGGATTCCCACTCAGCTATGGAAATAATAAAGAAAAATAAAGTGTGGTCCAGTCAGGGGGCTTTACCTTCTCTCCTGCAGCGCAGGAGCAGTTCACTTGAGGTCCTCTTTGTTGCTCCACAACAGTCGGTGTTGGAGTGGGGATCCGCACAGGGGGGGCCTCTGTTACAACCTTCTTAGGGCACTGAAAACAGGATATTTATAGTGGTCATCAAACTAAAGCAAAGGGATCTAATGATATACATTTCAGGTGATGTCACATATTGCAGTTTCTATGGCGATTAATTTCATGGCGTTTCTTTATTTCGTTTTAATGAATTAAATGTCTGTGCAAGAAGTTTGAGGCTAATAAAAAAGTGGCATGTGGCACTAGAGTTGGATGCAATTATTTAAGTATAAAGACGAGAAATGGGAGGTAATTAAAAACTATTTTAGATATGTCTTATTTTTTGAATTAATAGAAAACAATGTAAAGTAAAAGCATAGTTGAAAATATAGTTGAAAATTAAATGCTATATAATAATCCATTGACTGTATAAAATCGTGCCTTGAGATTCCTGTTTTATTACCAAAATATGAAACTACACTTCTACATTTAAAACTGACTGGCTCAATCAAAGGTACTACGGGTGGCTGATTTATATATTGTTGTGACTGGCAACTCAAAATGTTGTTGATTGAGGAAGCTGATTGCTTCGTGTTTTGAATTTACAGCTGCTTAGCTAGAGGCTAACCATCACTTGTTAGCTTGTTAGGATTAGGCCTGTAGTGAAAGAGCTTCCTAATATTCAGTTTCTGAGTTTCTGAACACTAATCAAAGAGAGACCAGTAAGCTTTTATTGTATTAATGTAGCCACTTATATCTTACTTTAAATTGTGATTTGAATGCATATGTATTCTTCAATTTTCATAATTGATACTTGATAATGATTTTTCAGCACTGCCTACTCACATGGCCATTGGGTAAATCACAGCAGGTTTCCAGTTCTGCATGCTTGGAATCACAGTAAATCGTCATCCTCTGGAGGTCAAACTGCACAGACACAAACAAACAACTGATGATCAAAGATCAATAAACGAAACCTTTGTTTACACAGATTACAATAGGTCCAGAGTCTCCACTATACACCTGATCTCACATTTCCACATTTCACTATATGAATATATTAATCTATGACACATGCGGGTAAATACTCACATCAATTGGCACACTGTCATACAGCCTCTTCCCAATCACTGTCTTGCCCTGGATATCAATGTCCTCCCTGTCCTCAATGGGCAGCGTCTGAATGTGTTTACAGTCCAGGTACAGAGACACAGACTTGGCCTCCACACTGAGTGCAATCTTGTGCCAGCTGCGGTCAAACAGGTTGCCAACATCAGGGTTCTTGAAAACAGCTCTAACAGCGTCTTTTGTCAGGCCGACAGCGTTATACTCCACTGCCTTGTTCTCACCGTCCAGGCGGATGGAGACCTGGCACATCACAGAAAAGACCATGTTGGTAATAGATGCCCTAATAAACCCTGCACCTTGAGACAGATTATTTAACAGACATTATTCAACTCACTACTCATTATTCATTCAACATGGTGACGTTTTCTCTCAAATCTTAATATGTTACATATGTTAAACATGCATTAACACATAGAATTATTCTTATGGGAACCAAACAATTTGAGAATTCTTTTGAGACTTTTTATCATGCGTCGGGTTTTACTTGCGTTTCAAAGTTTAATACCCAATTGATAAGAAAAGCACAGCAATAGTGAATGAGCTAAGTTAACCTTGTACGGAGCAACATCCAGGCACATAAAAGTCACATTTCCCTCTGCTTTCATTAGGCTGACCCACCTGTGGGATTCCATACTTGTCAAAAATCTGCCAGAGGTACCAATCTTCACGCCTTGACGTTTTTCTGAATTTGAATGTGGTCACAAAGGCATATTCATCAGGCAACCCTTGAGGAAATACGTCTCTGTGGAATAAAAGGACATTTTTATTGTTCACATAAACTTACACCACATATCTCATAAAGACATAGTTGCAGTGACGCCATTAATGTTCAAACCCCAAATCAACCTTGTGACTGTCTTATCTACACACTTACATCTTTTAAACAAAAATTAGATTAGTGTTTTGACAAAGACCGCTAACCATGCTTTAGCATAGGATATATTTTTGTATTTGCAGAATTTGCTTTTTTACATAGAAATCAATTAGATAAAAATATGTTTATGCATCCTTGTGACATGACTGTTCAAATTACTTGTAAATGTATGTCAGTCAGATATAAATATTTACTTATGCTTTGGGACCAATGTTATTTCTGGAAATATGAAACTTAAGCCAGCTGCTGGTTAGCCTAGCTCACCAATAAAGACTGGAAATAGCAACTAGGAAATTCCTCACGAGAAATTTTGAATGTGTGCCTGATGTCCGGCCAGGGTCCCTGACCTGTCAATTAGCTGCTGTTAACTTCAGATACCTGCTGTTAACTTGATTTAGCTGCTGTCAGCTTCAGTTATCTCCCATTAGCTTTGGCTATCTCTCAGTGTTTTCAGTTAGCTCCCATTAGCTTCAGGTAGCTGTTGTTATCTTAATTTAGCAGCCCTTAGCTTGAGTTATCTCCCATTAGCTACCATTAGCTGACATTAACTTCATTTGGCTCTGATTTGTTTTATTTATCTCCAATTCATCAGTCAGCTGCCATTAGTTTCAGTTATCTCCCATTAGCTTCACCTAACTTTTGATAGCTTAATTGAATTTGTTGTTAGCTTTACTTATTAGGTTAAATTTCACTACCTTTACCTTCAATCAGCTTGCATTAGTTTCACATAGGTGCCCTTAACTTGAGTTAGCTGCTGTTAGCTTGCTTTAGCTGACATTACTTTCAGTTAGCTCAGATTTGCTTAGTTTAGCTCCCATTATCTCGATTTAATGCCATTACATTCAGAAAGCAGCCGTTAGCTTGAGTCAGCTCCTGATAACTTCAGTTAGCTCTTATTTACTTCATTTAGCTCATGGATTATGGATATTGAATGGAGCTCTGCGTTTCTTCAACATTTTGAGCCCTCAGTTATAATGAGTCCTTATGAGACATTTGGCTGGTTTTCCTGTCACTTTTGGCCTACCTGAGGATAAAATGTAAGTTTTTCTGCTTTGAAACTAATACTGAAAAAAATTAGAAACTCACCAAAACATGAATCGCATTTCTGGGAAAAGGGTTTTAAAGATCATAATTCCCTTTCAGAGCAGTAAAGTCCTCGATCTTGTTACCCGTAGAAACTTTAAATAATTTTTCTACATCAATGTATTACGACATGGCATGGATCCATAGTTGAGTGGGCTTGAGCTCCTCTCAAGTCGAGTTCCCATTATTGTGTATCTTTAAATATTGAACTGTTTTTTTTTTTTTTTTTTTTTTTTTTTTTTTTTTTTTTTTTTTTTTTTTTGCAATTTTCATTGAAACTGTACGTTAATGTTCAGAAGTCATAGCACACATTCCCAATGATTTCACATTAAAGCGATGTGACTTTCATGTTCATGGGAGAAATGGTGCCAGACTAGTTATGCAGGAAATTTCCAGGGGGAATAATAAGAATAAGCCAGATGGATTGTAATGTGATGCTTTGCATGCGTCAGGCACACATACCTAGCCTAGATCTGCATAGTGCACATAGAACAAAGTCTGTACAGCAAAGGTACTTGATCAAATAAACACCTAAAGTGTGACATAGTGAGTTTTACCGATGATGGTAGGAGGATATACACCTTTGGACGGAGCCACACAAGCTGTTTGTGCTCAACTAGCTAACCAGTGACATTTTTGTAGCTCTACAAATATTTACATTATTTCTTTTCATATTTTAAACAAGCATATGAGCATTTAGGCCACCCAGACCTCAAAAAGTTCCATAGATATAAATCAATATATGGTATTTTGACACATTGCACATTATGGCACATTTTTGAAGATTCTGAAGCACTGAAATACAATATCAACTAAAGTGGCCACAATTACCTCTAATTCCTGCCTTTTATGCACCTTACATAAAAATCTAGCACAGGGTGGCCATTAATGATGTTTTCATTATCGATTAGTCTGTCGAAAATTTTCATGTTTAACCAATTAACCTATAAAATTTAAAGAAATAGAAATAAAAATTAAAAAAAAAAAAATGTCATTGTAATTTCAATCAATTTTTATTTTGTTTTGTCAACAGTTCAAAACCAATAACATCCCAAGTCATCACGGACTTTCATAAGCGACAAACAAAAATTGATCATCTTATCAATTAAGTCTAGTTTAGATTCTGTGATTTTGTAAAGTTCGTCATGTAAAATTATGAAATTACAACTTGCTCTGAAGAATTACACCTGGCTGAAAATAATGTGCCAGGTATTATTATTAAACCTATTAGGAGCTTGCATGAAGCCAGATTAATATACAGACTTCAGTATAGGCTTAAATAGGGCCAAACAGAAAACCTTTAACCTGGGTTCCTTTAAAGGTTTCTCTGGCCGTGACCTAGTTACACCATCATACATATTCAAAAATATGCGGCACATTGTGTTCAGTATAACAAAATAGTCACTTACTCTGTTTGCTGCACAATGGGCACGGTGCCAAGACGAACGTAAGAACTCTGCCCATCATCCACTTTGTTTCCCAGAATATTTCTCACATTGAAGTACTCCATTAGGTCAAACCCTGCAGCAACATAGTAAAATAGCCTAGTTGGACTCAAGACAGTATCTCACACACATAAAGAGGCACAGCTCTGTGTGGGGCTGTTGGAGCATGAGGTTGAGATGGTTTTGTCTGATTTCTCAAGTAATAGTAGAGTTTAATTGGATCAGTTCCACCACACCCTGCAGCCACAGTGTTTGTAGCTTTTTTTAGCGGAGGATAAAATTCCAGTATTACCAAATTAAAGGAAAATAAACCATTTTTAGGCCATCTGACATTTGTTAGATTTACTGCCATCAGTGCTGAACTCCTCGTGTGAACGTGAGCTTGTGTCCAAGTGTGTGTGTGTGTGTGTGTGTGTGTGTGTGCGTGGCCCTGCTGTGTTTGATTTGAAGCGGTGTAGCCACAGACCATATTTAGGTGGTTTAGAAAAGACACTCCCTTGCACAACAAACAGCTGCTGTAGCTATGGCGATGCCAAGACAGCAGCTAAACCAGGGCTTATGCTGCCAGTTTGTCCAGCAGATTTCTCTGAATGTTGGCGGTCATGTTGCGTAGGCTGAGCTCTCCTGAAAGCAGACTGCACCATTACTGTGCCAAGAGGATGAGGACACCCTCAACACGTTCCTCAGTAATGCATCAAAATCTCTGAGATGGAAGTTTTCCGGTGGGGAAAATTAACACCAGCGCACTGGTGTTCTAAAGAGGAAAGTGGAGCATAAACTGGTAATGCGAGAGTCTGGCAAAAGCTTAGTGGAGTCATTGGAAATAGCCTGGAAACAGGTGGTACGGCATACAGGCCTAAGCCATTATCAACAGAGTAAAAAATAACAGTACAAACAAGAGACATCGTATCAGACTGAGTATCTGAGTAGCAGAATAGCCATTCGACTCGGCTACTATGTCAGTAAAGGCCACCAAGTATCTCAGAGGCACTGTTAGTGATGACAGATTACTCTGCAATCCAATTACTCTTTGAACTCACGGCAGAGTAGAGCAAAAAGCTTTTTCCTTGCTAGTTTGTACTGCAAGATGAATGTGACATTTTTGAAAGTCATTTATTAATATATATCTTCCAATGGCACAATCTCTGCTTTAACTCACAATACATCAAGCGGTTTGCTTCCAGTCTCACTTGTTGTTGTTGGTAAGCCTTTGTAATATGACATATGCAGTAGTTCTGAAGTTAATCACATTAAAACAACATTTCCTTAATGGTGGCATTCTGGATTTGATAATAATGTATCTTATTATAATTTCAACATTTCAACACAGAATAGAGTTTTTTATACTACAGTTTATAAAGATGTTCAATGTGAAAACTCGATTCGGAGTAGCTGCAAGAAGCTAGTATATTCCTAATAATGCACAGTATTTGTTCCCATCCTTCATACCGCAACATTAAAAAACAACTTACAAGAAATAAAGAAACTTCAGCATTAAGCGTTGCCCTTCAGTACCTCATCTTCACCGCAGGGTGGCGACCGTAACATGTAAGCTGCAAACTGCTGACTACATACTCTAACCACTTTATACAGTTAACTTCTGAGCTCACATCCAATTCATTATCTAACTTTACAGGCTGCAGCTGAGCCAGCGGTGTTTATGCCATCATTCGTTCTCAATTGCTTTAGTCATTTTGTAAAATTGATGTCAAGTTGTTCAAGTGTAGAAAAAGTTATTGACATTGAACATTGTCAGTGCAATGTTACATTTCCGTCTTACAGCTGAGCCAAAGCTTTCTGAGCAGAGCGGACTAGCAATATTTTGGTGAATTTTTATCCAAGGTTCACAGGGAATGACTGTTCCAAATATCAGTCACAGTCTTACGTCTTACCAGGGTATGGGCGTTGTAAAAACTACATTTGAATTGTAGAGCACATGAAAATGTAAATTAATAGTTTTAATATTAATTGTCACGCTCCATGCCTCCACATAATCAATTAAGTCCTGATACTTTATCAGTCTTCATCTCTT
The DNA here is from genome assembly GCA_001698575.1 of Mola mola. Lineage (NCBI taxonomy): Eukaryota > Metazoa > Chordata > Actinopteri > Tetraodontiformes > Molidae > Mola > Mola mola. The sequence continues at coordinate 2,177,802 of KV751379.1, read as the reverse complement.
ACTAATGCACTCAATAAGCGTTGGACAAATAGGGTTGTACTGTACTGAAAGCCATAAACAAATTGTATTTGTCTAACTAGGATAAAAATTACATTTTAATACTGAACTTAAAACTGAAATTTTAGTATCTTGCTCCATTTTAAATGGATGCACAATTTTTTCATTTTACAATTTTACATTTTTCCTTTTACTTCACGTTCTCCGCGTCTGTCATGGACAACACAGCTTTGATAGCATTACCTCATGCTAATTGCGTAGCAATAAGCCATAGAGATAATAGCCTCAATCAGGATATCGAGCGGATCTGGAAGTACTGGAGCACTTTTGACCACTTTGTAACAGTGATCTTTAACGGTGCCCGTGAAGTCTTCAAAGACAGACTCGTTCTTGAACAAAAAAAAAAATGAATAAATGAAAAAGAGGCTATTGAAATCGGCAGACGGAAGGGGTTTTTATTTTTAAATAGAGCCACAGCATAGCATTTTAGCCCATTATAAGATCCACATAACCAATGTTTTCTAATGCTCAGTTCTTTTGGGATGCTACGCAAAAGGGATGTTTTGCTGTTTATCAAGCTGTGAGTGTGGCTTGCCTCGATCCCTCCTGTCACCATAAAAGAATCGTGCGTGTTTGCTCTCCACGCCATTTCTTTGGCTGTTTGCAGGCCGTCTCAGCACAGAGCTGTAATTTGGACTGGCAGCGTATAGCATATAATCAGCCCAAAAAGTTATTTTGGACGGCCAAAAACGACCAATGGGGTGATCTGCGGGAAAAGCCAGATGAGTTCACTGGCTAGGAAAGAGTCACATACACACTGTGCTCTTTTGATCGGAGCAGATGGCAACACATGCGTCGTAGATAGTGAGCACAGAGCCACAAAGGCACTCTACAAACTCCTGTACGCGCTCTGTACCCTGAGGGGTCAGACAAGACAGCATGATAAATACAAGTCTGAATAGACCACAGGCCCCTTGGCTGTCAAATCTCAATCAGTGGCAAATAGTCCTGACGTTTCTCCTGCAGAATTAGATTGCGCATGCACAGAGAGTACTTGTTGTGTAGTATCACGTGGGATCTGCTGTAAGGATAAATACTGGTTTTCTCCTATTTCCCCCCCGTGTAGAGAGAATACCTATATGTGCTTAGCCACACTCTACAAACGCACTTCACTTAAATGAGTTCAACAATGTCTTGAGCTCGACCACAGTGACAATCTCACTGCTCTTTGGAAAACCTCTGACATCTTTTTCAAGTCATGTTAGGGAGACCTCAAACCGCCGTTTGGTAAAATTTTGACCCATGTAGGGCCCTGTGCAGGTTTCACCTCCTAACTCTGCTTATGACACAACTGTCTGGTATATATTGTAGATACTTTATCTGATTGTGCGCGAAAGATAAAGGAGGAGCTGCTGTGCGCTTTCTGTGCACTGCTTGTGTACCTGTGTGGCTGTTCTATGACAGTAGCTAGTGATGTAAAATGATTGTAGTGAATTGTTGGTTATAGGAGCATCATTTCAATTGTGGTGCTGGTAGCTGACTGCAAAAGAAATATAAATCAGAAAATGTTGGGGTCAACGTTAACTTTGCTCCAGTCGTAACAGTACACTGATATATTATATAATAAGAACTATTTAAAATGACTGTGACGGATTCATTCAATGAGTACTTAGAGGCTTTAGTTTTGGCTCATGTCCCTCTAATAACATTGAGAGGTAGGGATTTATGGCTTTTACTGTGACCACCGATGGGAGGCAATCAACATTTTGCCTTCACTGTTTGGCAGCTCTGAAGTCAAACACCCTGTCTCGCTTGGATACAACCCAAACCCTCATAATCCTGAAAATGATTAAGACGTACACAAAAGGGATGGACTGGGTGATTTATGGATAAATACTAAATATTGAATATTACATTTCAAGTGAATCGCACAGTGGACAGTTCTCTTTCAACAAAATATTCCTATATGATACCTGTATATACTACATATAACTGCATCAATATGGACTTAAGTCAGCAAGTCGTTAACGTTGAAATTTTCTTTTTTTAGGCTCAGTCGTCTGCTGGAATCTGTATGTGTGAGTCATGTACTGGTCAGTCAGAATACACACAATACCAAAAAGAATATAAGACCATTAACCATCCGCTTTTTCTCCTCAGCAATCTGACAGCATCCTGCGTGTGCAGTATAGACCAGAAAGGCAGCGGTGTTTCCAACAGTACTTTCCAAAAAGTGAGCAAAGGTAGATTCTGGCCGCTGCAGGGCGCCGATTTATCTAGCTCCACCTACTGTACCAATAGAGACCAAAGAAAATGGGCGATATATTACGCTTCAATAATCAGTGCTCTATAAGCAGGCTGCTGCACTACGACTGAAGAGAGCAGGATAGCAGAGAGCAATTTCACAACCTCATACGGTACATATTGGGGCTTCCATGTATTTAAGTAGGGTCATCCTGATTGTCTATTTCCATGCAAATTTCAGAGGGCACGTATGGGATTTGACTAGAGAACAGAACTTCTGGAGTCCAGTACAAGTTTCCACCTATGCTTACAGAATAATGATTACAATAATGTCTTATACAGAGAATTTGATTTATTATGAGAATTTTAAAGGGTGACAAGAAAACATTCATTACTCTGATCGTAGGGGAAAAAAACCAAACATATAAACTGCCCTCTTTTTTTAACGCAGGTTGGTGTCATTCTGTCAGTGTCAAGAGTCACATTTTGTTAAACGCAACTTTCAGCACTTCGTCATCTTTCTTTCTATGATGTTCCACATAGCAGGAGTCAAAACAGTCATGACTGGGCATCTGTTTTTTTCTCTTAGCGTGATGGATATGTGTGGGAGACAGGAACTCAGATCCCCCAGAAGACATTCTTATAACAAAATCCTACCTTTCTGGATAAACGCTATTCTGAGTTCTGAGAAACTTTTACAGCAGCTTGGAATGCATTAAATAAAAATATTAACAATGAAGGACTAGTAAATGTGCTTTACTTGGTAAATGACTAGATAAACTACTGAACTGGAAAAATCACAGCTGCATACAAGATAACTTACAGCAAATTTCCCCACCTCAAAGGAATATTTTCAAAATAGGTTAAATTTGCTTATGTCCTTTCTTCCAGAGATTTCCAGGACCAGCACCTAGGCTGATCAGCCAGAACTTTAAAAGTACTGACAAGCGATTTGAGTAACAATCAAATAACAATAACATCATTCTTACGATGCATTCTGTTTGGAAGCTTTGGATCCTGATATTAATGCCGATGCTCCTTTGACACATACCACCCTCTTAAATATCATTGCAGACCAGCACATCGCATCGTGGCAACACCACTTTCAACAGTAGGACAGCAACTCGCAGGATAATGTTCCCTGCCAGAACGCAAATACCATTCAGGAATAGCTTGAGGAGCATGCCCAAATCTTTGCCCTGGCCGCAAAACTCCTCAGATCACAATGTAATCCAGCATTCATGGGATGCGACAAAACCAGGAACCAGAAATGGAACAGAGGACCCGTCCCCAACTCCACATGACCTAAGTACACACTGCCATTGTTCTGAAGCTCTGACACCCTCAGAGCTCCCCTGTCCTGAGAGGTCAGCCTGTGTTTTGCCAGCATTAAAGGGACCAAGCTGCTTGTTAGTTTATCACAGTATGATGATAAGCCTGCTGTAGACGTTAAAAAAGGAAGTGAAATCAGAGATTATTTTATGCTTTGACTCAGGTTCAGTTGAATTAACGAGATACTGTACTGTATGTATGTGCTAACAAGCTTTGGTCAACAAGGAATTGAAAAGGCCTCAGAGTTTTCCTTCAAATGTAAAACATTATAGAATTTAGATTTTGTTTACTGCCTTTGATTGCATGTTAACGGGACAGTTGACCCCCAAATCAAATCACATAAATTGCTCTTCTGGTTTGTGGTGCTACTTGTCAATATACATGGTTTGGGTTAAGTTCCTCAGTTTTGCAGATTTTGGTCGTAGGGAGAACATAAAATGGCCCACATCAAAGTCAGTTAAACACCTTGAGTAACTGCATGAAGATTTCTAGAAAAAGACATTGCTGTTAAGTTTTTCAGACTTATTTTATTGGCACTTTAAGCACAATAATGCAAGTGCAATTTGGTTCCCTTTTTTTGAGAAATGGCAATATCTCCAAAACTGTGCAATTAACGTCAAAATAATCAAAATAATACAGCAGTAAAAGCCAGAAGAAAAATATGTATTTTTTGCAACACGTCTACATTTCTAAAACAAAGCCTAGTTTCAAAAATGGCTATTTGTGAAAATTGGATTGGATTTTTGTTTTTCAAATTTATTGATTTTCTAATAGCATATTTTAAGATGAATGTGCAAGAAAAGAACCAAAAAAAAATTTGCTTTCAATCAGAGAGACACAGAGAAACTGTGAGCGAAAAATCTCTATGTCTATGTCTAATGTCTGTTTGTATTAAAAAGAATCTCTCTTTGTTTGTCTTGATATAAAAAGCTAAACGTGGGAATGTGTTAAAAGAGCTGACTTTATGGTTGACAAGCACTGCCAGCTCTGTGTGTTGCTGGTAGATAAGCAGCACTTTGCACATACCTGGCACCTCTTCAAGACCATAAGCGGTGCTGTTGGGCTTAAAGCGATCAGGTTGAACCTTCATGTTTGGACACAGGACATCTGAGAGGAAAGGACAATAGGTCAATTAGAAACAATATGAATCCAGATATGATTTTCTTTTGGGAAAACAGCAAATAATTAAACACTTTTGACTTTGTCTCTCATTGTTAGAAATCTAATTATGTGTTATTGTTTTGTTTCAGGTGGCGACCGATGAGACGAGCAGGTGTGAAGTGTTGGATTGTTTTAGGAAATGGTGAGTGCATTTGAAACCCAGCCTTTTATTCTGATATTTGATCCGAAATGTACAGACAGACTGGCTGCCGTTCGTCTGTCTGACGGCAGAGAGTGGAGAGTGTATGTGGTGGTTGGCTCCAGAAGAGCAGGAAGCATTTGCTCATGCCTGAGGAGCACTAACAGTTTTATATTTCAAGACATACGTATTTCTTTGGTGGTGATGACAGTGAGAAAGGAAACAGTGTCGGGTTAAGTTTTTATTGGCAGGAGAGATATTTTCTATTTGTGTCAACATGCCAGCTTTACTACTCTAGAACATATGGACCCTGTTCAGTTTAATGGCTGTAAACATGTTATTTCATCTAGATTACCAAACAACAAACATAATTTACCACTTGGAAGTGTTTATTATTCTCATGGCAGTGAAAATGTACAGTCTTTCCATAAACCGTTCCAGATGTCAATGCTTTATGTGGTTTTATCTGCTAAAATATTGCCAGATTTGAAATAGCATATGATTCTATCCATTTCCAATTAACGAAACACAGTTATGATGCTCCTCTACTGAGATGCTGCTAGCTTTAACTCATTTTGTATTGTTTGCAGTATGTCACCGTAAGAACAGCCACATTAAGTCATTCATCCAATAATCAGACTAGTCCATGAGGTCATTTAAAGTTTGGAAGATAAGTAACAACAACATTCTAATTCTGCTTTCTACAAGTGACCTCAAAAGTAGATTGTGGGCACCTTCAAATTGGATCACAATCTAAAATTCACCTTTCTACATAAGAATTTGCATATTTATTTATTTTTTTTATGTAGCATGACCACTGGGTCAGAATTGCAGTCAAAGATTTTATTTCAAATAAATACCTTGGGTGTATCAATCAAAATATTAACATCATTCTCACGGGGATGCTACTAACTGCTAGCATGCTAACATGCTAACTGTAAACAAAGGTGACATTAGTGAAAATAGCAAACATTATAGCCTCCACATCAGCATGGGAGAATTATCATGGTAGCAGATAGCATTTGTGATGTTCACATTGTCTCAATCCATGGTTGTACCTTACATAGTACAGTCTCTTACGTCTGATAGTATTTTTGTATGTTGTGAGAGGAATAATCAAAATTCCTTTTGCCTATTGCCCCAGGCTGATTTTAAAAACATAGGGTATACGAAATCAAAAAACTGCATTTTATGTACAAATAACTAAGCTTGATTAATCAATCTAATTTAAATTGATAGGTTGCAACAGCCCCTCGCTATGATACTGATTAACGATCCGCTGATGGGGAAATTCTGGCCCCAATATGATATTTAAGGTTGAAAAATGGGTGACATCAATACCCTTTTGTGTTAAGGAACTAAAGAAAACCTCTTTATTAATATAAATTGATCGGACCCTCTACAACCATAAGCCCCACCCCCACAAATCATCAGGACTAATTCTTTAGGTTTTCCACGAAGAAGACCTAGGCTGTCAGAATTTCTTTTTGGGGGGACTGTCATGTTAGTTGTCATGTCATGTTTGACTGTACAATAGGAAGGTCAGAAGTCCTTACCAGTGAAGTTGGCTGCTAATTTCAGAAATAATGTGTGTACGTAAAAACATCGTATGGGCATGTTAACAATAAATGTGAAAAAAAAATTTGATTTTGAGGGAGTGAGGTAGTTTTTTAAGGTGCAGTCAGGTGTAGGACAATATACTGTATATAGCCAGTTCAAAATTAATGTAACACAACAGATGATAATCAGCCTCTGGTATCTGTGATGGCCAACGTATTTGCAATAGCATTCAACCATGGCCAAAATTGACGAATAAATTGGTGCATCCCCACTACAGGTAGTCCTGCTAACTCAAATAAAATTTTAGTTCTGTGAAGAAAACCCCAATGTTTGATGACGATGATCTGCGATCTGTTCCTCTGCTTTCATTTTACAACTGATAAATTGAGCATGAAATAACCTGCTCTGAACCCTTTCAAAATATGTTCATATGGTTGATTAGGTGTGACAGCGAATGTAGGATCCTTTCACCAGTTGGTAATAAATCTGTTCAGAGAAACTTCTCATTATACGTAGCCCAACAATTTGTGTGCGTCCTGTCATTACCAAACATATTCCATTTCCAAACATGTCACTATGCTCCAGCTTTCATAATAGATCAAGTATCTGCCAAACATTTTCTCTCAAAGCATGAAATTTCCCTAAATCACAGCAATAAAAACCTGTCATGCCTGAGGAGCTTTTACCTTCTGTATTGTTCATTGGGAAGACTGCTAAGTCAACTTGGTAATTTTCTCTTCCACTCAAAGCCCAAACGGAAAAATAAAAGCACAAAATATTACAAATACATTTTTAGCAACTCATATGTTTCACATGGTTTTTTTTTGTTTGTTTTTTTTTCCCAGTTTCAGCTTTCTATATTTTAAAAAACCATAATGGAAATTTAAGAAAAATTATAAAAGCAACTTGTCTACCAAATATTAACATTCTGTGAATGAATGAAAGAATGCCAATTCTTTTTTAAAGACAGTGTTGCTGCACAGCCCTGAGACCTACTGTAGCATGCTGTAGAGAGCTGAGATACTCCCTGCACTTGTGGCCCTGAAGCTGTAATTTAAAGGCTTTGAGTTAAAATGGAAGCAATGTAAAACCTGCCTTTGAAAACAAATGTTTCACACAGGTTAAAACATTCTGACCATTACCAGCTTCCTGTCAACATAAAGGTTGCTGCACATTTTTAAACACTGTAAAGCACATACAGTAATACTTAGCGTCCATTTTTAAGAATATATATTATAAAGGTGGAAACATTCAACATGGACACTGCAGCAGCTGCACTGGACCCACTAGAAGCATCGCAGCTATAATTTTCTGGACAAAAATAACTTACACTGCTCAGTGGGCCAATTCTGCTGACCACTGATATACTTGGAGCCTCACTTATGATGTCTAGAGATTACAGAAAGAAAGAACTCAAACTGTCTGTCTGTGTAAATACAGTCTTCTGTTAGTTCTAAACAGCATTGTTCTCTGATCTTGCACGTACCACATGTTTTATAATATAGCCCACAGTACATTATTGGTTGACACATTGAAATCTACGGAGTCAAAGATCGAGGTCAACAGTCAGTGGGCTCAAAAAGACTCTCCTTGTGTTCTTGCACTAGTATCACTCTGCAACATGATATCTCCTCAAAACAGAATAAAGGATTTGGAAAAGAATGAACCTACACTTTTTTTCAGAGGAGCCTTTACTTTTCCTTCATCACACTTGACAATGTTGTGCCAGATTGAGCCAAAGTTGGCACTGGGTCTTTTCTCATCTTTGCACTGAACTGTCATTTCCACTTTTGTATTTACTGTTTTTGGCTCAGACTTATGGCATCCTTTTCTTTCCTGTCTGGCTAATTTTAGGCAGGAATTTAAAGCAATGGAGCACAAAGCATCCATCTTCTCTATGAAAACTCTCACACACGGTCACTTTACTTCTCCACGACTTTATTTTTCAGTAATACATTTTGCTATGTATAAGCGAACTAATTTTCTAAGCCTATTTGCCTGTGTGAAAGATTTACTCAGGACCCTAGTGGAAAAAAACCCATTGAGGTTAGCCTAAAGTCAAGCTTTTAAGTGCTAAACACCTTTTCACCAAAGCAGCAGTCAAAAAGGCTGCTACACCACAAAAATGTCTTGCGTAGAAAATTGTCACTTAAAAGCCAAAATTTCTGCAAAAGCCCCTTCACACATTTCACATTCACCCAAAAAGAAGGCCAGGAGCACTCTATGCATGTGCAGAAGCTCCTTGTGGTTGGGGTGGGGTTTTGTGGTGAGGGTCCCTTCTTTGAATGCGCTTTAGGGTTAAAATAAGAATGTAATTTAATTAAGTACACGTTCAGGGTGAGGCAGACTTCAAATGGAAGGCTTGCTGTGTGAGTGGTGTGTTGGCACTGAGCCTGGTGTCCCACTTACTCTCACACAGCCTCCTCCTCAATCTGCCCCTGATCTTGTCAATGGCGTTAAAGTCTGTCACATGGAAGACATGGGCATTCTTTGGCTCCGCGGCAATCTCCTCCAGCTCCACCTTCAGCGCCTCCCCGATGCCCACAGCAAACATTCTGATGCCAGCTTTGGCGGCTGCCTCGGAGGGCTCCAGAACATAATCCTGGCTTCGGCCATCTGTAAGAAGGATAGCCACCTTCTGAATGCCTCTGGCTGTGGGCCTCGCTCCGTTCCGCTCTGTGAAGATGTTGCTGGTCGTGTAGCTGATAGCATCCCCAGTCATTGTATTTCCTCCCAGGTAACGAATGTTACGGGCAGCTTGCTTCACATCCTCCATGCTCCTGTGCCTGCCCAGGTTGAACTCAGTGGTGGGCCTGTCGCTGTAGCGAACCACGGCGACTCTTGTCTTGTCAGGTGCCACATCAAAAGACTCTACAAGGTTGGCCACCCATTGCCTGATCTTCTCAAAATTCTCTTTTCCGACACTGGACGAGGTATCCAGGATAAAGGCCAAGTCATAGTGAACGTTTTTACATCCTGACAAAGATAAACACAGGAGGGTTCAGTTACACAGTTATTATAAGCTCTTCCACTAGACATGTAAAAATATTCAATCTTAATGATCATACCTGCCCTCTGAGCTTCCACTCTCTCGCCGGAAAGAGTCAAGGCCAGGACGACCAGGACCAGGGTGATCCTAAATCCCAGTCGAAATTCCATCTCAGCCTTGATTTGGGCTCTGTTTTCTTTAGCCTGTTATTACCATCAAGCTGTCCAATCTGTCAGTGGAAACAGCGACAAGTCAAATGTACTTTAGCACACACTACAGTCATTGTGCCTACTTTATGAATACACCACTGAAATGAAAGACATGTTAGAATGTACAAGCAAGTATTTCTGTCCAACAATGAGACCCACAAAGGTAAAGCACTTCCTGTATAGCAGGGGGATTGATGTAAAAAATAAAACCTAAGCGGGCATCCAACAGCAACTATTGCCACAAGAAATGATATAAAGCAGATTTAAGAGTGCATTCAGCACTACAATGTATAAGGAAACTCCTCTATTTCTCTGTTTCTAATCTGTAGCTTGTTGTGAGGGGCTGATCCAACTATCTCTGTCTTTCATGAGGCTTTGAGAAAAACCGGTCACATAAACACAAACCTTTTCTCCCTCCTATTGTATACAAGAGGTTGTGATACCTGTCATTAGGACTGACATGTGAATGGCCGTAGACATAACAAGGACTCATCCTGACTGGGAGGTTGTCTCATTGTTAGGGAGGCTCACTGGGGGAAGTTGAGGAAAGTCTGAGTTATGCCCAGCTTGGAAAGGCATATAAGATGAGACAATTGTGTTGTGGGAAGCTTCTTCTGAATGAATAAGCCCACAAATAAATCTTCTTGGGGTTAACGAGATTGAATCTTACAGGTTGCTGACAAACACAAATAATAAAAATTGTATTTCAATTTTCAAAATTCGATCCATTACAGCATGGTTATGGGTTTTGTTGTGGTTTTCTGTGTGATTTTGAGTTTCTAAGATTTTTGAACGTGTGGGAATTTGTGTTTAAATATATTTCCTGCATCATGGTATTGAATTCTAGTTAATGTTTTAATTTGAATGGGGGGGGGGGGCTGTCTTTGTATTGATTGGTTTTTCTAGTGTTCACTCTTGTTCATTTCAAGTGGTTCCAGTGTTTTTTGAAGGTATTTGTGTCTATTAGTGTCTTGATTTAATTCATCCCTGTGATTACCTCATGCCTTTCACCTCTGTCCTTTTATCTGCCCCACCCTGATGTGTCCAATTATCTCCACCCTGTGTATTTAAAGCCATAATGCTCCCTTTTCTTAGTCAAGATGTTGCGTCTTCCATGTGTTCAATTTCTCGCAAGGTTTTTTTTGTTGTTTTTTTTTATAACTATGGACTGTTCCTGGATTCAGAACCACTAATTGGATTCGGTTGTGTGTTTGAACTAATATTTTGGTTTTGACCAAGCTCGAAATAAACATCTAAAACTGATTCCTCTCTGCCTGCACTGTCTGCATTTGGGCTTTAACCCTGCTTCCTGTGTGCTGCTCAGTCTCATAACATTAGAAAAGTTTTATTTAGTCATGTTTGCAAGGAGCTCAATCATTGGAAATCCCAAATGAGCTTGCTGTCAACTATGACGATAGACAGGCCCAAAAATGTGGCCGTTGGAAGCATCTTTCATCCGTGCAACTGCAGCTACCACACATAAGCAGCCTTGTTTTCTGTACATATCAAGCAAATACTAATTGATCAATCTCTGACTGTAAGTGCTTAAGTAAGTAAGAGGTGGCAGGTAGATCTGGACAAACACAGGGTAGCTGATTCCTCTTTCTTTCAGCCTTAAAGTTAAGCTAGACTAAACATGGACCTGCAGTCCACTGCTTAGTCCTGCAGCTGAATATTTATATATACATAAAAACATACAATATATCTAATCCTTCAATAGAAAGGCATATTTTATAAATTAGCTAGGCTAAGAAATTATGTCATGCAGTAATTGATTGTTGTTGTAATGATTAATATTTGCTTAGTGCTTGAAGTAGTCAAATAAATATGTCACCATATTTGTGACATAGTTTAGATGTTTAATGACAAAAAAAGAATGTTGAAGCCTAAAATAAAGTGAAATGAATAGAACAGTAGCCAGTGCTGTTCTTATTTTTGGAAAAGGAAGTAATTTAAGCAGAAAATGATTCCACGAAATGTTTAAAAGACACAAATTTAAAAAAAAACAAAAACCCAGCAACTTAATGACTGTGGTTTGACCAAGCCTGTGAGACAGAGGGAGTATTATTTACTGCACTTTAGCCTCCAGACACAAGTTTTCTTATCAGATTCTGTATTTGGCTTCTTGTACTAGGCTACCTGCTTTTACTGGTGTTATTAATGAGGCAATCTAGCTGAATCACTCTAATTGCTGCAATTATTGTTCATTTAAATGCTGAGAAAATCAGCCCAACGTGAGTGAAAAACGAAATCAGCCATCCGGTGAAGGCATTAGTTTTAGTACTGTACTAAACTGTGCAACATATTCTTAATTGTCTCCCTTTTGTTTCGGATTAAATTTCACAAAACACTATATGGTTGTCCCAATGCTGCTTTGGAGTGATCCAACGGATACAGTAACCAAGGTAATGCTAAAAACAATCAGGTTTGCCTTCCTACAAACAGTGGGTCCATATCAGGCCCAGTTCTATTTCCTCTCAATGGTCGACCTGGGACTGCAGCTTATGTAGATGTCTATAACAGGAGCACTGCATTTATCATTCCCAAAATGTAAAAAACAGAGTGCCGTCTTCCATTTGCAACCCAAGATGAGTAAAAAAAAGTTTAAGCAGAGCATATGAATGGGATGTTGTAGGTTGATACAAAAAGAGCCACTCATGCAAACATTTCAGAACTGCTAACAAATAAAGAAATATTTTAGAGACAGTTTAATAATCAGGATTTACAGGAAGATACTGTAGCAGTGACTCATTTCTTTAACATACCTGGCCTGTCAATCAGTCAGCGTCACTGAGGTGTCTGTCTCTTCGCCTCCAGCACTCTCGGCCTGAATCAGCACCGGGGCTGCATCATTATCGAGCGATAAGTATCCAAAATATTTCCCCAGGTGCCACAAATCAGGATGAGATCATTATTATATAATCCAGGGTGACAACCAGGGGCACAGCGTTGTTAAAAATGAGATGAGGTCCAGGAACCTTGCAGATGGTTTGACAGAGTAGGAGGGAACTGCGAGGGGGGGGAAGCATAAGGTTTCGCTGTGGATGAAGTGGCTTCTACTGCTCTTGACTGGGCTGTGCTCACACATAAAAAACGGCTGAGAGGCACAGCCAATTATAGACTCAACTTTTGAGATATTTTTGTCCCTTTTTTCCCCCCATCTTTATGGCTGCACCAATCTGAAGAGCTGCCCTCAAAGAACAGGCACAGCTTCTTAGCAACCACCTCAACTGTCCGGTCTTTGCCACTGTGATAGCCACAGCGGAGCCGCCCTGGGACGGGTAATGGGCCGGGCCGCGTCGGCTAGAACCAGCCACACACTTATGGAGAATGAAGGCTGTATTTAAGTTGGGGAAGTGATTACAGAACACTTGAGGGTGCAGATTTTGTATTAAATGCCTGCCCTTGCACTGACTTCTAGTAAAGCTCCGCGGAAGTTAACAATCAGGTAAAGGGTTGAAAAGTGTTCAAATACAGTATATAAAATATTTATCATGTATATTTTTCTTTCACTGTTAGTCTTTGTTATGACTTTCCTTGATTTTTTTTCAATTCTAATCAGAGATCACCACGTTATTTTATTCCTGATCCCAGTTTTTTCCTTTATGGTTACAGTTTTACTTTGTAATATAAACTTTGAAGAGATGATTGTTTACTTTAAACAAGCAAACACAGACAAAACACAAAATTCTTATAACCCGCCCTCCTTCATCTGTATCGATTTGGTAAATGTATTCAGAGGAAGGCTGTAGTTTATGTTTTAGTGCAGAATGATGATATATGTGTGGTCATGTTCCATGGCAGGAGGAGAAGCTGCAGTGAAGCCCTGTGTCTCTGTCTGTGGCAGACATCCTGCTGGCAAACTGTCACATTCATGCAGTCATCTGCATGTTGGCAGCTCTTGGACGAACTCTTTAAAGTGCTCCTGCAGTTGTCTTCTTCTGCATTGGAAATCACATCCAAGCGTCGTGGAATATTCCAAGCACCAACATTCCATTCAAAACACAATTTAATGATTTAAAAGTCACAGACAACAAACAAGTTAGCCAGTGCATCCAGGCCTAGTTACAGTGTCTATGTAGCCAAGGAAAGTGGGTGCAGGCCAGGCTATGTATAGGCTCAGTGTGAAGTGGAGGAGAAGTATGCTGACGATTCAGGGCAGATGCATTATGAGTAATGGTGTCAGTCTGAGGAACCGTCTGTCGCCTTGTGTGAAAGGGCTAAAGAGTTGACCGTGAGTCTGCGGGCACCATGTTGTGCATGAGAACGCCATCTGTCATCTGACTGACAGCCAGTTCACAGCTTCCAAGACCAGAAAGCAGCTTTTCCTCAAACAGAAAACAAAAATATTATAAATTACTGCTGAAAGGGAAACGACTCTGCATTTTCTTTATGCTAGAACTTCGGTTCGTCCTTGAGGCAGCATTTTCCCCATATGACAGTGGCAGCCACATTCATCATTATCAATCTGACACAAGTTGCCTCCCACTCAGCCTAGTGGGAAATCTGCTGCACTGCTTTACAGCACAAAACAGCAGGAGGAGGCTGTTCTCCCAGCACCAGAGTTTCTAGAAGTGGAACACTCAAGTGACAGCATGTCAGTCGTCTTAGTTAAAGGAAGCCTGTAGAAAAATACAGTACAGTACAGTAAATCAAAAATTGTCTTTATACATCAAAAACTGTTCATGCTGTAAGATTTGGTGATAATTGACATGAAAAAAAAAAAACTTTGCTGATGATAAATCATCAATTGTGTGTTTTAGGGTTAAAGAAAGCTTATCTTGTCCAAAATGTTTCTGGACAAGATAAGATAAGATATCTTGTGTGCCTGTTATGAGTACAAAATGGAAACAATGTCTGTCTCGGTCTGTCTATTCTTTCAAACAAGAATAGTTACTATTACGTTAATCCATTAACTTTTAAGTTTATATGTTGTATGTTCTTTTTTAATGTGTTAATAACTGTTTGCTATTGATTATGTAAAGTAAACCACTAGTGTGAGTAAGTGATTTTTCAACTCTTATACTGATATACAGTCTACGCAGCTTTCAGCTTTATATTCAATGTTTTTAACTAAAGGCTCTTTTGGATTTTTTTTTTTGGATCTAGAAATTTTAGTGGCAATTTAGGGGAAAGTCATTTCCATCACACACACACACACACACACACACACACACACACAAAAATGTATTTTTTTTAAGAAAGTATTTCCATATCATATATAATTTTGCTATGTTGCAGAATGAATTAACAGCTGGGGTGTTGTTGTTTTTTTCACTTTAAATACAGTGTAAGAAAACAGCAGGAAACTGAAACTGGTTCCATCACAATATATTTAATCACAATCAACAAAGTGATGGAACTGATAGTGTATTTTACATTTTGTCACATTTAAACAAAAAAAAAAAAAAAGTATAAATACTTGCACAAGAGAAACGTTGAGTAACTTTACGATTGTGCAGTCTAAGAGTGGGAAGCCAACTTATAGCAGACACTGATACAATGATTGTGTAGTTCCACTGATGGAGAAGAAAGAGAAGACATACCCCTTCTGGGAGGAATTGAAGGAATAGTTCTTCTCCACAAAAGTACAAGAAGAAGTGTGTGTCTGATTTGTTGGGCTGCTGTAGCTTTGGCAAAGAGATACAATGTGCGCGACATTTTTCTACATGCATGCCACAAAACTTTTAACACCAGCTACCCACCAGACAGCACATTTAGAACAGAAAAGGGTTTGTGAATTTAAAGCAGCTTTGGGGAAACAGCAGTTATTTTTCACAAAGCCTTAGGGCTGTGCATTACCCAGCTAAAAACAAGAGGCCGTATTCAGGTGGTGGAGTGAGGATAGTGATGTCTGTAGTAGCAAACACCGTGTTCAAGGACCATAAACACAACAAAAATATCATCACTGCTCTGGCAGTCCGTGGACAACAGCAGCACAGTGCGGCTAATTGTGTTCATGGCGTTTAGTGATTTCATCGAAAGGGAGGAATTTCTGACATTACTGCCCCTGAAGACCACAACAAAGGCTGACCAAAAAAACACATTCTACTGGAGAAGTTGGCATCAGTGATTTTCTGTGTTTTTTGAATCAGCACCGCACCGTCCATCAGCAGACAATACATGCCAAAGTGATGGGTTTGGACATAATTCTGATCCCAGTTGTGTAGATTGTAAACAGCATTTGCTCCAAAGTCACACAACAAAGGGCATTCAAAGTTGTTTTAGAGGAGCTGTCAGCTGAATATGGCGACCTGTTGCTAAACACATATTCGATGGCTTGGCAAGGGCAGTGTATTGCAGCGTTCTCTGTCACTTCCAGGTGAAATAAAAGGTTCATGGAGTCCAGAGGGGTGGACACTACTTTGCTGCAAGACACCGAGTGGATGCTGGACCTTGATATCTTGCTAAGAGACATCACTGGAACACGGAATCTTTTGAACTGTGAACTGCAAGGCAAAGGCAAGAATGTTCCTGACGTGATCAATGCTGTTAACACATTCAGATGATCATTTTCTCTGTTCATTGGCAAGGTTAGAAAATTCCTGCACTTTCCCTCTATACAATCAACACTAAATGTCCATGTTTCTGCATCTCAGACCTTGGACAGGGCTGTAGAAAAATACTCCCAACTTATATCTAGGCCTCGGCAAAGGTTTGAAGAAAGATTTCATGACTCTGATAAGCTGGAGGCACATGTGTCATTCATTTCAAACCCTTTCATGCAAGTTGACATGACATTTCTGAGCTTTTAACTTGGTGAATGTTGTTGAGGTTGAGATGGAAATCCAAGAATATTGGAATTTCAACAGTTTTTGCTTGTATTTATGTCGTTTGTGTGATATTACACAATACTACTGAGCTAAAGAAGTAGTTTACTGTAAATAAAAACACGTAATCTTAAATAGTCATATGTTTTTAAGTAAATTAAGACAACAAAATTATTTTGAATGAGTAGTCCTCCATGAAATTCCCCAACGTTTCGTAATC
>KV751379.1:2100057-2142248 GCA_001698575.1 Mola mola | reverse complement strand
TATATATATATATATACAAAATACACCATATAAAGTGTTGTGTGTTCATTTTCCTATTATTTGAAAATTGTGACTCTACTGTGATTCCCTGGATTCACAATTTGTGTTGGATAGTGGAAATGACACCTCAAGGGACGGTGTTATTTTTGTTTAAAAAAAAAAAACCAACTAATATATATTGCAACCAATTTCATTAAAATGGGTATATGTGTGTCATTGGCATGTAAGTCAACACTGACATCTAAAATCATGCAGAGTGGAAGTTCCAAAACTGGAAAACTGGACTTGAGGTTGTTATACAAATCACACATTAAAGGCCACTTTTTATATGAAAAAATAATGACTGATCTACAGTTTAATTTTTTATAGTTCTTTTGCTGTCATGTATTGAAACAAAATTAAAGTATAAAAAATATGCTTATGTTTTTTGCAATTTTGCCAGGAATGCAGAAATAGCAATTTTTGAATTATAGGCCATACTACAGCATAGGCCTACAATTCTTGAACTTGAGTAATGGTTTGTATTTTTGGTAAGCTATTTTTGGTGAGAGAACATCTGGCAACCCCTGCGAAACGTCCGTGGTAGCGCCACAGATCCCAGATCGCCAGATTATGACCACATAGCTACCGAGCATGGTAGCACACACACGTCCCCTTAGGTCTCATCCAGATGTTTACATTTGTTAAGTTCAGGCACAGAAACAATGGGGTGACATTTAGAAAAAGATTGGTGAGGTTTGGTTGTACCAGAGACACAAACTCCAGAGCCGAAGTGGTGTGTGTGTGTGTGTGTGAGTTGTGCAGTTCAGAATGTCTGATACCAGTGGGGATCATTTTACATTAGAGATATGTTAAAGCCTGATGAATCTTATCTGAGAAACCCTGTGACTCTGGATGAGTTGTAAGGGGCATCAATAGCTGATGATCTACTTCTTTTCTTCCCTTGACCCTGGATCGGCACTCAAGTTCCTGCTCTTTCTGAATGAAAACAGAGTTGCCATCTCTTGAAGAAGCAAGACCAAAAACCAAAACTACACAGAATGATATTTGATACTCCAAAGCCATTTGGGTTGGAGGCTGCATCTTAACAACCTCAGCTCTATAGCAAGTGTTTTGGTCTGACACCCCTGAGTGAAACACAGACAGGCAATGTCAACTGTGAATGAACTCTCTCTGTGATACGCCAGATGACTCACTTTGTGTAGGGCCTGCTCCATCTAATATAGCCAGTGCATTTTCTAATCCGGGGAATAGTTGTTTTTTTTGGGGGGTGTGGTGGGGCAATCCATAACTTAGAGCACCGTGATGTACCCGTTCATGAAAGGTTTGCTCGTTTGCTGATTTATTTTCTATTTTGGGAGCAGAACGGAGAAATACGCCGGGCCATTAATGAACTTTCGATTGGTCTGGCTTGGTGCCAAGCAATATCCGCTCGACTGCTGTTTTCCTCAGAAACTTCACAACAATAACCTGTATGGCACTTCATTTAATGAAAGCGAGGAGGAAAACCTTAATGTATCTCAATACGAGACTATTAGAAGTTTTCAAGAAAAGAAAAAAAAAAAAGGCTGAAGAGTAAGTTTCTAAAAATATCTTTATTTGCTCTCATCACATTTGAAAAAAACAAAACAAAACACACTTTTGCAGATTTGAGCTCTGAAAAGGACTAGCTCTGTTTATAATGGCCCACAATTGAAAGCTTTCTGATTCCTACAAGAGTTTTATCACCTGCTGATAAAATGTACCCTCATATCACCCCAAACTGAGATACAAGTCTGAACTACAAATATGAACAATCTCATTTAATCACAGCTGGAGAGGTTACTGAGGTACTGCGATGCAATGATTTATGATCAAGGTTTTTTTGCTCTTTAATCTCAAGTTTGAAGCACTTGGCTTTACTCCATCAAGTGCACATTCATTGCCTCGACCACTTGCCAACTGTCTGTTCAGAATGCATCCTGCAGACTGCTGACTAGAAGCCTCTTGATTGCTCCTCCTGACGCTCCCATACCCCCAAGAGGCAGCAGGAGCTTGTTTGATGCCTTTCCCATCATGAGGTTGCTCTCTCAGAGGCCTATCTGCCCGCTGCCCTTTGCCTGGGATATTTTGGGCCAGCTTGACTGTCTCTGCAGACAATCCCCCATTCGATGCGTTTGAATTGTGCTGATCCTCTTCCAGGCATTGTGCTCTCCTCAGCCTCAGTCGCCTCCTCCCCGTCTCATGCAGGAGGGTGCTGGTATTTTGTTGATGCCCCTCCTTGATGTCACATGCAGCCGGAGCTTTGGCTCGAGAAGGAAGGCTATGTTTGTTGTGCAGGGGAGCTGGGGTGCCTCGACACACCACGTCCTCCAGGTGCCGGTCTCCGCTCTGCTCTATGGGGTTGGAGCGAGTCAGCTGAGGCCTTGAGGATGCGTATTGTACTTTGAGTGGCTCAGCAGACGCAGAGGGACACGCTGAAGCTTTAACCAGTCTCTGTCTCACACAGGACTTCACCTTCCTTGTGCAGGTCTCATTCACCATCACATCGAGCTTACAGGACCGAGGTTTGGCTTCTTGTTGTCCGGAGTTAAGTTTTTGCCTCTGAGCCTCCCTAACTTTCTGCGGCAGCTCCAGTGGGGCAAGCGTCAGAGGGCGCCTGACTTGTTGAATCTCAACCTCCTTCTCTAAGTGAGGCCTGGGTGACTTGAGGAGCAAGTCCAACTGTGCTTTGCCCTCCTGGGTGGATGAATAGTCCACGAGGCGACCCACTACCTCCTTCCCATGTGCTGCTGACAGATGGTGGCCAGGTGTTTTTGAAGAGTTGCCATTTTTAACTGCAAGTCTAAGGTTTTGACCGTTCATATCCAGCGTTATTTTTAACCTGGATGCTCAACATTTCTTTTTGCTGGGGAGCCTGAACAAAGGGAAACATCAGACACTTGTATCAATATCAACTATATGTCAACTCTAGCTCGAAAAATATTTAAAGCATGATAGTATTTATTATTCAGTGTACAAAGCTGTGGCCTTGAAAACGGTCATCCTACCTTGTCATATTTACCTCCATCAAGGAGGTTAGTTATTTGGTTTGCTTGGTTGTTTATTTGGCAGGATTATGCAAAACCTCCTGGATGGATTTCAAGTTGTTAAATGGATGGGAAATGGGCCAATCAAGAACCCATTCAGTTTCGGTTCAGATTCGGACAAATGAGCAGATCCAGGATTCTTATTTCTTAAGGCGATTGGTGGGCCTTGGTGGACGTATGCATTCTACTGAGTGCCATTCTTTCATCGAGAGGATTATGCTAACCTGAGTACATTTAGGTAAAGACGCAGAGCAAGTCGGCATCTTATAAACTAAGAAAATCATTGCTTATTAATATTTATAACTGCGAGATTAATAGGATGTTAAAAATAGTAAACCATCAATATAGAATCATAGGCTTCTAATCTAGCTGGTTATGTTTATTATATATCATTACTTAATGGTTCTCTATTCTTAATATGTAAATGTCAATGTTGTTTATAAATCTTACAACGAGTTTTCTTTTATTTTTTGCTGCAGTTTCTAACTCAGGGGCCATTACAAATGGGCATGAGATGAAAAGTCTCAATCTGTAAACTGAGAAAACAAACTAGTTGTTATGCCTTTAAAAGGTTAGCTTCTGGGTTGGTTTTGAAATTGAAAAGACGAGTTCAGTTTATTTGGACTCATCAAAATTTACCTCACTGTTTTTATATGTTTATTAAATTTGAAAAAGTAAGCTAGCCCAGGCATTGGCTTGTATTAAGATCAAACATCTCACTTGTTTTAACAGCGTATAGTTAGTTTACCGCCTCAAATCTTCAACCAAGTGAAAGAAGATCACTATCCAGTTATACTGTGACAAGGGGTCAGAAGGAGGTATTACTTCATGATAAAGGGTCACAAACAAAGAGTTTTGGGGACAAACATTCTAGTCAACACACCTGGTTGATCAGTCCATTTTAGTTGAAGGGCAGTTAAACTGAAGAGATTGCTACATGAAGCCAAATTGGTAACAAAGGATGCTAAAATCGCTGAGGAAATGATTATTATAGTTTGGAAAACATTATTTCTTGAGCATTACATAATCAATTATAAAAGCTATATATGCTTTTACTAAAGTCTGGTTCGGAAGTGACTTTATTAACAACTAACAGAGGATTGCATGAGATGGCCTTTACATTGACAGCAGACATGTTGCAAGCTTCTTCCCTCACTTTCACTACAAACTAACTCAAGCTAACATTGGCTATGCCTTTTGCTGCTCCCAAGAAACCATTTATAACTACACCACCTCTCGTTGCTGGGACGTTTGATCATACTCACGGGTTTGGGAAACATCTCCTGCTTGAATTTTAGCTCCTTGCAGTGCAGCAGAACTATGTTGTTGTTCCTGGTTGGTCTGTGCCAACTGGTCCAAGGCAGTGACTCTGCAGCTGAAACAGGTTTTAGCAGCCATAATGTAATTATAAGCAGATTAGGGTCACGGTGATCAGCTCAGTGATCTCTAATGATCTCCAGCTTAAATGACAGCCAGCATGCACGCTTGTGACGAGGCCCTGTTGATAGTTTGGTCATTTGCACTGCAACTTTATGTTTAAAGGAACGGCAGCTTCTCAAACGCTAATGAAGTCAAAATGGGTGGGAATCTTTGCCGGCACCGACCACTAGATGGTGCCAGAGACCTCCTTTGCATATCGGCCTGGAAAGTGGAGTTTTGTGACCTCCTGTGGAACTCAAGCAGCTGCCCCTGAGCCACAGCTCTGCCTCATTTTGAATCCTGGGAGTTTCTCTTTCATGAGCCCAGTCTGCATGCATTGCCTTAAAATTTGGTTATTTGTGAATGAGTTGATCTGAAATATTCATGAGCATAAATACGAACATAAATAAGCAATTATTCCTGCAAATGGTTCTCAGACCCAAGCCATACCAAGACCAATGTTAGCCGTCATATGAGGGGTACATAATTACTTTACATAGAATAATATCCTTTTTCTTCATTTCTTCACTTTTTTGTTATTAAATAATGAAGGCTTCTGATATTTCTGGCTTATGTATCTTTTTCAAATAAAAAAGCTTAGACAAAGTTGTGAACATTTTGTTGCTTCCAATAGAGTGGTCAAAAGCAAATCTTCCACGTCCATAGATTAGGCACCACTGATTTACCCCCTACGGTATATAAAAGGTATTTGCTCTCAAAAGGAGACCAACTATTGTAACAGTTCTTGTCTGCTGAAGAGAATCAACAGCAATTTCACGATAAAACTAATCAACAGAGCTTGTTGTGAGCAGTTTGAATGGAAACAGTTTGCCTTCTACTAAACTAATCAATGTCACTGCACATATGGAAACATTCATCTGCTCATTATTATTAATAGTATCCTTCTGAGCTTAGCTCTCACTTAGTTATATAGCTTTCTTGTCCTTCCTTCTGTCTGAAAGAAAATACTTCCTACATGGAACCAATCGACACCAAAGCCCATCGATTACTTTGAGCAGTCAGGTCATTATTTCTGGACTGAATTTTCCACATGTTTTCAAAGGACTTTGAGCACCAAAAAAGGCGCCACAAAAGTGCCCTTGAGTTCTATTATATTTATGTATGTTTATGTTTGAGTAGCATTAAGGGTGTGGGGAAAAATATGTCAGTCCAGAAACACAAGTGCAGCAGCAGTTTCGTTTTCATAAAATGTAATGAGTAAGTTGTCCCCTCTGTGTAAGCATAGTGCCTTATAAGTGTTTTACATCCTTACTTAAACACTGGATGTATGTTTAAAATGCTGACTTTAAAGTAAATCGATTCGAATAATCCGAGTAAGAGCCTTCATATCTTATTGAGCTTAAATCAAAACTAGTAGTACAGGAGATTTGAAGGGAAGCAGAAGCGAAACAGGAACATTTAAAGTCTCTGAATCACGACAAAGGTGCTTCAGTTCAATATCTGAGAGGCGTCCTTAATATTGTCCACATTCACTTGAGTTAAACTCCAGAAGCCATTTAGTCCCCATCCTAAACTTTGGAAAGGGCAAATATCTTCAAACAGGTCAGATAATACAATGATGTTGCCTTCAGAGATATCTGCAGATGTAAATCACTTCGAGACAGCATCTTGTTTTAAATTTTAGCTCCGCTTCATCCACATCAGCCTCATTTATTTTATTCGAAGGCAGACTGTCGCAGAGTTTTGCTAAGATGGATGAGACTAGTGTGCAGTTGTGCTTCCTACAGTGGATCAATTTTTCATCGGGAGGACGGGCTCAATCATCATTGAAAATCTCACGGCGGGCGCCAAAAACAGCAGCATGTCGGCACCTGCTTATTGCAGAGCTTCATCATATCATTTGTTTGGCGGAGGAGTCTCACTGCACAACAACTTGGCTGCGCTTACATGATCATTTGAGATACAAAATTACAGGCTTGGCGCCAACAGATGGCCACAACGCCTCTTTTCCACTGTTCTTATGGTGTCGCCCTCTGTGTTGCCTGACGTTCGCAGCTGACAATGTAATTACTGCAGTGTGGGAAGGGATATAAAGAGATGTTGCATGCTCATTCTCCCACCTACTTAACATCCAGCTGCACCACACTGGCCACTTAGAAGAAGGCAGCAACTGGACAGCGGAGATCTGTTATTAGTTGAGCCTGAATGTGTGTTTGAAGACAATTTTGGCACATTTTTTTACTCATTGATTGATTAGCATGTTGGGGAATGTTTTGTTTTCATTATGAATCATAATGTGAAACTGATTTGAATGATAGCACTTAAATACTTGTCTAGTATGGGTTCAAAATAGCCAGGTTTGACTAATTTATGCTACTGCAAAATAAGATAATTGTCGGGGGAAACAACTGCCTCAACTTAAATAAATAATTAAATAACACCCTCTTACTGTATTACCTGTATAAGCGTATGTCTGTCCTTGTAAAGATTAATGCACATGAGGTTTATTGTGTTATTTAGTTCACTTTAAACGGGACGGTCAGCAGATTTGTTGAGTGAGCAAAGCTGTCTCCGCTGGCTCTTGTTTTTAGGCTAAGCTAAGCTAACTGACAGCAGGTGCAGGTGTTATTAAGAGCCAATCTTCTTATACAAAAACGTAACAAGACCATTATTAAAGTACATATATTTTCAAAAAAAATACCCAACAGGGGCATAATGGTTGTCAGCTCCCTTGATGTAAAAATGTTTCCACTCTCGATGGATCCTTGCTTGAAAATCTAATCCTGGCCATTTTTCGATTTTCAGTCCTCAGTGCCTCTTTTTATTCATCAGCAGATACTTTTGGAGGGCTGGCTCAGCTCCTGAGCTTGAAATGGTAGAAGGTCACAGTTCTCTAACTTTGATTTAAAAAAGTTTTGCAATCTTGAGAAAAATATTAGATTTAGCTTTGTAAATGAAACATATCCAAGATGGACTTTTGATGAATTGTGAAGTAAAACTGATTTACAACTTGAGAAAAATGGCCTGTGGTGGATTTAGATAATACTGAAACCGTCTCCTTTTTTCTGCTTTTAACAATGAAGAAACTGGTGAATTTTTAATCAGGTTAACTTTTCAGTGGGGCAGCTGGAGATGTTAGGCATGACGACAAATGGGTTCAGAAGGAGGCTCATCGTTTTTATTCAAGTGTGTTATGGCTTCACTCAGGCCCAGTTAACCCAGTGAGTCATCCACACCAAATCATGCACACACAGACTAACACACACACCAAAACAAACGAAGAAAAAGAAACCATACAAATGTAAAATGTTCCATGTCAATCTCAACAATCTCTTCACTGTGAGATCAAACGGAGGGGAGCCATATTGGAGTGTACTGTTCTGACATCAGCTTCAAAATCGTGACAGAAGACGTCGGTTGTTCCAATATGACCATCAAACCACACGTATGCCGGCAAAACTGAAAATAACCTCTTGTAAGGAGTATGTTACATGGTATCATTTGTTCATCAGACCTACAGAGGAACCTCTTATAAATAATAGTTCACAAATAGAAGATATGGAACACAGCCTTTGTGTTGTAGTGTATTACGGAAGTAGTAGTGCAATTTGTGTCTCTTAGTCCCTTTTATGGGAAACATGGCACTATTGACCGACAAATGGCCCGCACATGCTGCCACATGCAGCAAATGACGCCTGGAAGCCAAGCACGGCTCCGTACGCAATGGAAAAAAGACAAACAACAGCCAACAACCATCATGATTCACCTTCCTGCCGCTTTGATGCCACGTGGCACGGAACAAAATGTCGCGCTATTTGACACTGGTGTGTGTGCTCTGTGCCATCTGTGTTGTAGAGTAACATTCAGTCAGTGAGCATCAATATGATACGTGGCATCGTGGCAGACGAATCTGAGTATAAGTGTGAGTGTGGGAGGGCTATGAAAAACAATCTGACTTGTAGCTCATGAGAGGCAAATGGGTTCATTTGTGTGCTGCTGCCTTTCCAAAAAAAACCCCATCCATTATGGCTAATACATTCCCCAAAAGGTTTTGTAGAAAAAGTATCACTGTGAATTGAATGGGAGGCAGATGACAATAATCTCCCTCAGTGACACATTTTTATATTAAAATACTTGCGCAAACCTGCAAATTTGTGATAAATTCAGTTAATTTGGGGTCGCAGGACATTTGGCCATCATTCTTAAATAATATATTATTATAATAGTCAATAACAAGGCAAATCCACCCCCCCCCCCTTGTTCTTTTAAAGAAAACAAACTGCAAAGTCATGTAAGTGACATTGTCTCTGTGTTAGGACAATAGACTATATGTAAATGTGGGCATCATGAGAGCCCCCCTAAAGTAAAGTATAACTTCGCCCTCCGCTGCAGAATAGGTCATAACCACCTGCTCTTCTATCCTTTCGAGTAGGACCTGGGCCAAATTAAAAACCCAAACGACATCTTGAATACATTTTTTTGAAAGATGGTTTCAATTGTTTTAAGTGCTTTTTTATCATGCTGGTGTATATTCGAGTGTTCATTTATCTGATCATTATAGTTTTAATTTTTTTTTTTTGATGGTATTAAAATCACAATTAAGAAGGTGGGTTTATGGGCGGGAACTCACAGCAGCTTCACTTCCCAATCCCTAATGTGCAAACTCCTATTGATACTACCAGCGCAATATGGCAGTGCTCGTGTCCTAGATAGTTTGGCTTAATCTATGCCAATAGCTGCAACCTATGACCACTTCATTGGGCTGGTTTTGCAAGCTACCTAGTTTAAGGGACAAGCTAACTTTCCTTTCCAGTAGCTGCTGCTGTCGATATGTTCATTAGGATTTTTTGTTTTGTTTTTTAATAAATGGATAGCCATGTTGATGCTTTTGACAGTTTAGTGATTTAGGGCACCATTGAAAGACGATCAGAAAAAATATTTGTACCTTGCCAAAAAGTTTGAGGTATGGAGGGAGGGACTTTGCCTGTCTATAAGCAAAACCTAGGAAGAAGGCAACCATTAAATCTAACGAGGTAAGAAAGATTCATGTCATCGACAAAGAATTACAGGCCCATATTATAGGCAGAATATCCAAACCCCTTTAATTCTCCGCATTACCTGTACATTTTTGTGTGTGTCTTGAATAAACAACTTACTGTTTCTAGGAAAGCTCAGATAAACCCATGTTTTGAGAACGTTTTCTCAGGAATTTAAGGGGATCAAAGGGGAATAATGTTTTATATGCATTCATCAGATCTGCACATAGACGACTCTTAATAAATTGTAAATATAAGCCTTCAAAGGTAATGTTGTGTTAAGCTGGTTCTGGCTCCAACAGGCTCGGAGCATCCTCATATATCAGCTGTTACCTACATAAGTGAGTATAGTTTCATCATTACTGGTAAGACTGATAGCTAAAACTGGACAAGTTGCTGTACCGGAAGATTTTGCACAATGATTATGGTATGTCGTCTAAATGAAGGGACTGATTCATATTGTTTTGGCACCGTGTGTAAGTGGTTTTGAAGGTAAAGGATCGGATGCTGATTTTCCTCATGTGAGCTTGTTGGCAACCTGCCTTTTGTATAACCAGCCCCGAACAAAGACCTGTAAATAATAATCCATTACGTTTGTGAAAGCACACAAAGATCTGCGGCCATCATATTTAAATGTGCCACCTTCAACAGAAACACACATTGCTGTTTCTTCAAGGCACGTATGCTAACGTGTAAAAATACATATGCATCTCAGCAATTAAAAGGCATTCTTATTCCAAAGGTTGTTATAAACATATTTTACAGAATATTTAGACAAGCCAGTGTAGTTCCAATAATGAAACAATGCTTTAGGGCTTATCTCAGAATCCACGCCTGATTATGTTTGACATGACTGTACAGGATCCATGGCATTTCATCCTTTTCCCAAATTGAGTGACATTCATCTTGTAAGACATGTCTAGCTACGCAGGAAATGAATAGAAGTTTTTTTTAAACACCAGGCTGCAAAGCATGCTGAAGTTAACATTTCCTGAAAAATCAAGGTCCAGAAATTAGGTGTTCGCTTCCAGATATATTGATTTTGATGGGAATAAAATAGCTATCACTTCATTGTCACTTAAAAATGCTCCCTTTTTCTCCAGTCTTTAAAAAACACATAATTAAACATATTTAAATCTAAATATACACTTTTTTGTCATCTTAAAAAGCAGTTACAAACTATCTGTATAGCTTTAATCCTGCTTAATTTAGAAGGTCAGACAGTGAAAGTGTAATTATAGGCAGCTAGCATGGGGCCAGCTATGACAGAAAAGGCTTATTGGGCTTTAAAACAGGCCTGTAAGCAACATCAATATCCAGATTTGATCAAATATCTGATCCTGATTCTTATATTTTACAACTCTGTGGCTCTTCCATACGAAGCCTACAACGCAAAGATGCAGCACCTGCCACAGTGAGATGATGCATCTCAGTTGCATTTCTCGGAGCATTCCTAGCATATGGAAAGAAAGATTTGATAAGTACATTGTATTGTTTCGCCAGTGCACTCGGACTTGTGGGATTGTGAACCAATTCATTCAAACCTTATTGGATAGTTTGAATGAAGAAAACTTTGTCAAAAGAAAGCTTATGTCGTCAATCATTCTTAGGAATATTTGCAATTAATATATTTACGTTAATGCATTGATACAATAAATGTTATTTGGAAATTATTTCCCCAGTCAGCATACAAAGGTTACCGAACCTTGGAAACAGATCACTATATGACCTCTTCTGATATTTTCCGGAAAACCAGAAGGATCATACTGATGTTACTAAGTTCTGCTTATCTGTTATCTTCAGCTGTCCCCTCACATTAACTCACACTTACAGTTTCTCTGCGCTCCCGTGTTGATGCATTTAGCAGGTTGCCTAATGGCTCCAAAGTGCATCAAAACCTTGAGAGTTGTCAGTTTAAATCTGAATGCTTTTCCGTCACTGCAAATGTTTCTGCTCTCAGCACTGCTGATCAGATCTAATCATCAGTAGACTCAGATTCAGCTGCTAGACGAGCACATCACAAACTTTGCAGGAAATGTGTTGGTCATAAATTGAGTCTTTTAATTTCATTGGGGTCTAAAAATTTCTTAATGGAAAAATTCCCCTTTTCATTCGGTTCACTCTATTTTGTATCAGCAAATTATATTGCTCACTTCTGTCCTTTGAGTAATTTGATAATAATAGCTATAATTTCACTTTCCTGACACTGACTCGCCAGCTGCTGTTATGTGTGGATCAATCCGGCCATCATGCGTCACTTGATGATAGATCACAGACTCCACGGTACTTCCATGCACCGGCATCATGGAGAGACAGCAGGAGACAATTGTAATATTTCTGCAATATGAACAGTAGTAAGTTTTTTTTTAAAAATCACCCTCTTGATGCCAGTGTAATTTCATTAGGGTTATGTGCTTTAAAGTGATTTTTTTTCAATGAAAGACCAAGTTAGAAGCTGCGTGAGTGCATAAAGTCAGCTTTTAGGAATCGTAGGAATCGTGGGAATTATAGTATCCAGTGTTCTAGAGCTTGGTTTGGTTCCGTTTGATTCAGCCTATGCTGAGAGAGAGAGAGAGCTCCCATATTTGTTTGTCTTTTAGGATCCAAACTTTTACAAAATACATCTATTTTGGAAATTACTTCAATACTGAGTTGGGACGCTATGATTGCTTATCTCAACTGTTTACCTCAAAAGGTTAGACAATACAACATATTTATGCAAAGTACAGTATTCATTCCATGCTGTAGTAACCTGCTAAATAATCAGACATGGCTTTGGAATAAAACTACACAAATGCAATCATTTTCGTAAAAAATGGAAAAATTCCAGAAACAAAGCCCCTTTGGCGACTGATTGGTCGTATTGGGGTGTACTGTCAGCTACAGGAAGCAGAGAAAAAACAATTTAGGAGTCTTTAGAAACATGGAAAACACACAGGTGTTTTACTGTAGGTATCTGCTCCATGTTACCAGACACTTGCAATAACGTTTTGAGAGTGATATGTGGTGAAACAGCGATTTATTGTATTTCTGACATTTGACTTGCCCAACACCATTACATTGTACAGCCTTTCGAAGTAAACTGTCCTAGTGACCGAAATTCATACTGGAGTGTTTTTGAATATAGATGGTTTTTTTTGTAAAAGTACAGTCCTGAAAAGACAGACAAATATGGCTTAGGATGAAAAATACCAGAGTTCTCCTTTAAGGTGACTCGCTCTGCCTCTTTCCACAATAAAATTATCCCTGCTGAGTTTGTGCCAAATAGTTAATTTAAAGAGGATTGAAGTGATACAACAAACTGAAATTGGCAAATATGTTTAGCAGTAGTGGATTTTCCACTGGGTTAATTTAACTCTAGTTATTAAATGTGCGGTGGGTGGAATTTTTGTAACCAGATCTGATTGTAGATGAGTGGGGGGGGGGGGGGGAGACATCAATAACAGCAGCATGATCCTTCAGATCCTTCAAGACAAACTGTCGCCACTCACACATCTGCTCTCTAAACAAACATAATAATGTCACAAAACCATGGCACACTCGTTAAATGACATCTAATGCACATGCTAACATTGGCAACAATATTTTGGCTTAATGCTAGTGAAACCACTGAAATACATGATTGCTTATAGAAAATAATACCTGATGCTTTAAGTCATTTTAAAATCTCTGTCTGCAGTGAGGCAATGACATAGTACAGAACGGTAAAAGTTTCTTCAAGTTAAGGTGAAACAAGCATACTCCCATTTGAAAAATAGCTTTTCCCAAAGTGTGCATCATTTGGTATGAAACCAGAGTTAATATATCAATTTTGTAGTGTAAATCCTAAATAAGGAAGGTCTCGTTTAGTTTGTGTAAATGAAGCAATCTCTTGAAAAAATAGACATCCATGCTTCATGCTTTGCATTCCATTGTGTCTGCGCCTGCTGTCCTGCGCATTCTTCATCTGTTCCTAAGAAAACGTTTTATATTATGTACAGCAAAAACAGGGAAACAAAAGTGCTGAAATAAGATTTGGTAAGGAGCAGCATTGGAAATGTTTGACCTTGTATACAAAACATGGAAACTCAATGGTACAGCCCATTCATGGGTTCAAATGGACTTCCTTCTCCTCATGAGCTGGTGACTGTCTGTGAAGCTGTGGAGGCCTGGCGACACCGAGCTTATAGGTGAGGGGAAGAAGCTGTTCTTCAAGGTGCTGGGCGAGATCTCCTCGATCCTGTAGGAAACCGAGTGAAAGTACTGATTGGGATTCAGTTGTGAGCTGAACGAGTTCTGGTGGGAGAAGGCACAGCCCAGGCCTCCCAGCCCTCCACCCGAGCTGCTGAAGTCATGCGAGTGGTAGTGCATACACGAGCAGACCGACTGCAAATCGGTCACTTCAGACTGGAATGGCACGCGTCGCCGCCGACCCCGCGGGAGCGACTCATCCTGGATGTGGATGATCATGCTGTTTCGGTTGCCAGCTAGTGAGGCCCGTTCCTCGGCATCCCGCCGCTCGTCCTCGCTGTTCATAGTCAGGAAGCGGAGCACCACCAGGTTTAGGAAGGCCCCGATGACCGTAAGGCCCACCAAGATGTACATGAAGCTAAAGGCCACATACAGGGGCTTTTTCTGGAGGGCCCTGTTCTTTTGGAGGGCCACAAAGTCCCCAAAGCCTATAGTTGTTAATGTTATGAAGCAATAATAATAAGATTGGAAGAAGCTCCAGTCCTCGTAGTGAGAGAAGGCAGCCGCCCCGATGCAAAGTGTGCCAACGCAGGAGAAGAACCCAACGGTCACCATGTTCTCCATGGACACTTCTGTGATGCTCATGCCACAGCACTTTTTGATACGTTTCAGGAGGTACTTGACAAAAGTGTTCATCCGCTCGCCCAGACTTTGAAACATGACAAGAGTCAAAGGGATTCCAAGGACAGCATAAAACATGCAAAAGGCCTTCCCTGCGTCAGTCCCTGGAGCTGCATGCCCATAGCCTGAGGAGAGATCAGACAGACAGCAGAAATTAGTGAATCAGAAAGATTTTGCCAAAGTGTCCGGCACTAGTCCCCCTGCTTATATAATCCCACATCACCTTTTGTTTACAAACATGACTGAGCAAGAAAAAAATCCAAAAGTGTGTGCAAACGCTGTTGGAAGGGATATTAGATAGGTGAATGCCACAGAACTGTGTCTGCTCATTAATCTTATTTGGGCTCAAAGATTATGGCAAGTGGATTGTCCAATTATTCAGAAGTTTCTGGGGAGGTCTAAGAGTTTGGAGGAGGGATTGAAAAGGAGTCATGGGGGAGCCAGTGAAGCTTTTAGCTTAATTAAACTTTATCTTTGTGCCACAAGCTGCTGACTCACACACAAACAGACTTTTGAAAATCAACCTGTGGGGCTAACAATAGGCCTCATACACCGCGCTACATTTTTTGCCCCTAAATTAATGTTTTGTAGAAAATTTACTCCAGAATTCACAGCATGAATGAACCTGCTATTTTTTTTTCCAAATAGGTGTTATATTGATTATCTTTCCTCTACCACTTTCCATAACTGTATTGAAGACCAAAATCATGGCCAAGAAACACCCACCATCACTTGGCATGTGTATCACTTCAACAACTGCCTTCAAAATGAGGACGCAATATATTTGTTCCACTGTACTACATCTCCTTTTTCTAAATTCACGTTTTTATCAAATTCATTTTAATAGTAAATATATTTGTCCTGACCACTGTTATGTTTGGAGCTCTAATTCATATTGATTATGTGTTTTCCCATTTGGCTCTCAACCCACTGGTGCATGTCTTTAGTTGAGCACGTTAAGGAAAAAAGAAAAAAAAAAAACTGAGCATTTGCATGAGCAAGCAGACACTTACACTAGTATCTAACATGTGTTATTTATATAGAACTGTTAATGACTCCCAGTCCCTGTGTCAAATAACCCCGCTTCCCTGCCAACAAGTATTGATCTCATTCCCCCTTTTCAAATAAAGAACCTGAACTTTAGCCATAGTCTGCGTGTGTTTTCTTTCACGGTGTTTTTTCGTTCAGTTTGACTTTATGCGGTCATTTGCTGACTTCTAGTCATAAACGACCCTTTCCGGCTGAGACCTAAAGATCCTCATACAGGAATTATCACTTTTGGACTTCAGTAGCATCCGAGCAATATGACCATATGTAAGATACTTTGACATAGAAATGATGTTATGCACAATGAAAAGCATGATGAAGAATACAAAAAAACTCCAGAAAAACAGAAATCATAATAGTGATGCTGATTAGACTACAAATCCCAGCTTGCTGTACAATCAGTATCTTAATCAAGTTTCATATATATCTGAAATGTGAAGGTTAGTAAAGTTGTTAAATGCAGTGAATGCAGGAGCGCTGGTTGGTTCTAGAAGTCCGATAAGACCTGGAACTATATCGTTAAGGAAATCATCACAGGTTCGATCTTTTTACACCTGTAGTCTTATTTTAAAGGGGAAAACACACAGATATTCATTCATTTTCCTAAAATTAAGGGGAAATTATCTTTTGTTCTGAGCCACTCTATTTCTTTAACGTCGATGCGACGTGTGGCACACTGTTGCAGCGCTGCGCTGTGTAATCTGTTTGTCCTCATATAATGACTCTATTATCTGCTGTTGTCTTGGGAACAGACATATTTGCTGTGCCACACAGAGCGCTGCCACGCACAGGTGCTTTTGTGCCCATGTGTGTACAGGTGAGCTCACAGTATTTGATGGAAGTGGAACGAGAGTGGCACTCTATAAATGGATGTTAAAGCACGAGAGAAGGCGGGTCACTAAGATATTACATAATGAAACACACTGGGAAAATGACATGTTGTGAAAATCCATGCAGGCATCCTGAGGGGGAACAAGAAGGCATGTGACATGTTTTCAATCAATATTCTCCTGCAAGCTGCGGCAAACAAGATTTTATTTTCAAAAACACACCAGGCTTATCTTCCAGAAGCACAAAGCGTGTCTGCAACAGAGACGCGCTCCACGGTTCTTCCGCTGAGATTCTGGCCAAGTGTAAATCTGATGCGGCGACGCCTGGAGACGCCTAAACCGATTAGTAAAAGTTGAATTTCTCTTGGGTTGGCTTGAGTGTTTCTTAATATTTTAAAGAGTTAGATCATGATCGCCGTTGGCCAAATACCAAGCCATTAACAACAGAAACTTAATGTGAAGTTTACGTTCAGCTTCTCTCATTGAACATTTCAACATTAACTGTTCCGTATTGCTGCACATCTGTCTTTAAATGCAGAGTAAACCAGAGGTGTGAAAACATGTCTACACAATCGTGACCCGTGACTATAATATTAGTGTCAGAGTTGAAGGAGATAAGAGTACCTCAATACACTTGATATCACAATCCACAACCCTGGTACTCAGAAGCTTTCTCCCTTACTCTACTTGGAGTGTCCTGCGACTGTTATTACAGAGTAGCTTATACTGATGCATGCAGCATCATGTACAATTAGAAGCTCCTTTGTCATAACACTGTGCCTTGACCTTTGTCCATGTTGCACACTAATTTGTCTAAACAACATATCCTGATAAGCACAGAACAAAAAGTACAGTTAACTCTGGTTTGAATAATGTGAACTCCATGGGTATTTCATTATAAATTACAGCACAGGCAAACTGAAATTTCCCTCCTCTCTGTTTGTTTTGTTTTATGTGAAAACCCCTCTGAGTAGATTAAAGTAATATACAGATCACACGTTTCAGCTACAAATTATTGACGGACAGCAGCTTGGTGGATTTCTCGCCTGGTCAATCAGGGAGTTATGATGGCCATACTTTAAGGTTTAAGAGAATTGTAAAATGGGCCATCTGAGGTCACTCGGATCCACACCTAAAGAAACAATGTCACCCTGAAACTAAAGTCCGATTTTACACAGTTGAGATTTCTTTGCTCCCTTTGTTCTTCCTGATTGAGAATCTACTTTGAGTGACTCTCCTAAAAACTCACTTTTCATTCTCTTGACCCACAAGACTTGAATGTTTAAATATTTTCTTTGCACTTTTGTATGGTTGGGAACCGGTTCACAAACTTGATTAGCTGACATGTGGGGAACCATACCATAATTTTTTTTGCTCAAACCCACCTCTTCCAAGACTGCTTATAAATCTAATAAGATCTTATTCTTTCTCATTGTTTTCTTCTATATGTCTTGTACTTTTCCTAAGTGAAAGGCAGATGTGCTCATTGGACTCAGATTTGACCTCACTTGTAATTCACTATAGTAAGAATTTGTTTGCCAGATTAATAAATCTAAGCAGAAACAAACATCAACCTCATGCTGGCTCTAGAATAAAATTCAGGAGTCTTTGAGAATTAATCCTGTCGAAGCTTGTGAATGCATGATTATACCCAAGAACCTCTAAAACTACATGTTTGTGTTTGGCTCTAATCCATTTCTGCCCACAATGTGAGTTCCGTAGGTCTATCTAAGTGAAGTTATCACTCTGCTATTATATCCTTAGTAAACTGTCATGTTGTTGTGTTCTGTACAAGTGACATCTATTGCACGTCTGTCTGTCCTAGGAAGAAGGATCCCTCCTCTGTGGTTCTTCCTGACGTTTCTTATTTTAGGGTTTTAGGGTTTTTTAAGTTTTTCTTCACCCGGTTCGAGGATCTAAGGGCAGAGGATGTCACATCTGTACAGTTTGTCAAAGTCCAGTGAGATAATGTGTAAATTGTGATTTTGGGCTATACAAATAAAATTTGATTTGATTTGATTTGATATCACATTTTTGCTGCTGTCCTTAGTCTCTAAGATCTCAACCTCCATAGATCTTTCACAGTAATTTATGGGTTTAATGAGTTAGCCATGTGTTAAGGTCATGAGAGGAAATCAGAGTGTAGGTGAAACATAGTAATACAGTGTCTTGATGATCTCAAACCTGGTCAGTGTTGCTAAATCCCTGTTTAAGCATTGACATCAGTTCGTTCCACTGGATATCTGCCCCTCGTCAAACATGTGACAAGAGGTCAAATGTTCTTATGTCTTCATATATGACCTAAGCAGAATAATCAATAGAAAAATAAGAAAATTAGTAGTCCATAAACAGTGGCCTTTAAAGGTTACTTTAAAATGTTTATTTTGCAAAATTGAGGCAAAAGAAAACTTAAACAAAAACTGACAGCATCAGATTGATATGGCAAACGTGGTCACAAAGAGATAGGCATCTAATTGTAGGGCATTTTAATGAAGGTCAAGAGGAGGAGAGGACATGTTGTTCAGCTCTCTGCCAACATTGTGCCACCGACAAGAGCTTAATGTGTCTGGGGGGGGTGGAAGCGCTATGGTTACCTGCTACAGGCAGGCAATCAGTGTTTTTTGAAACACTCAGGTCTGCCAACAATTGTTTTTGTAGCATAATATTTATGGTCTTTCCACTAGACTGTTTTTCTGAAATGTCAAACATAAAATTTTACTGAGAAGCTGCTCCACAATTGTGTGAGACGTCTGCTAAGATGGATCACATTTACATCTTAAGAACTGTCCAGTATCCTTATCCAGTGATGTTAATTGAATACAGGATCACAGAGTAACACGTGTATCACAAAGAGCAGATCCAGTTAACTTCAATTTATACTGCAATCTAGTTTCATAAATTACTCTTAGTTTTGTTGGGTTAGGCTTGTTTACCAGCTTAATTAATTAATTTATTGTGAATACATTTTGCTTTTATTTCAAAGTGCAACAAAATTGCAGTCTGATTTACCAACATTATTGTTAAGGTGTTAATATATGTAAGAAAGGGTCCATGTCCAGATTGTATTTCTTTGTTTACATAAGGCTTCACCACGTAGGGTCATAAAAGCACAATAACCATCAACATTTAATTGTCCGGCCAATCTGTTCCCTCAAATGGAATTTTCCCCTCTTCATTTTCTGTCTGAAAGCCCAGGATGGACTTAGCATGAACAAGTTTCTCCATTTCTCCAAGTCATCTCCATTCAATATACGACAGACCAATAAATGAAAACACCCTTTCTCAAGAAGATTTTTAACTCAACGCATTTGGAACACGGAGGTACAAAAATGGCAAGGCCAGGTCCAGTGCCTTTTTCGTTCTACATTGTTTGTGCTCTCTTTGTAAATGGTATAATAAGTAGAAGTTGATGACTCTGACACTGTTTCCAGAATGGTTAAACTGGTGCTTTGGGTCGGTAGCTCAAGCTATCAGTGCAGCAAATGTTTGATGCCACCGGAATAAGACACAGCATCTTTCAAATTGCTCCTTTTTTTTAAAATGGAAAGAAAATACACTGTGGAAACTTGTCAAAAAGCTACTTATTTTGATTAAGATGATTGCCCTCAAGGTTAACACTTTAAAGCTACATTAACCCTTTTTTGGCCACTTTTTTGGCCTCTTTCTCTATCTTTGCAACACCTGAGGGAAATATCTGGCTATTTGCTAATTGATCCTATTTTTACTAGCTAGTCACTAACTTTATCAGACTGAATTTTCACCCTTGACTTCACCTGGGCTTTCCCCTTTCTTTGATTTTATAACTTGATGTCCCTGTTCCTAATTACAAATAAATATATTAATATGCTGCACATATCCTTCCGCAGCTTTTAAATTCAAGTGCCTGTAGGTGACCTGCTGTGTTTTCAAAAACTGATATTAGCGGCATTTATATTTTCACATTTCCTGTCAGAATAAGTGCTCAAGGTCACCGCATTAGTAGAAATTCTGCAATGCTTTCTGCACTGGCAATTAAGGCTAAATAAACAGGAGCAAGTTCACTACGTGAGGAGTTTGTGTGTGTACCAAGCAAAAAATGTGTGGAATAGGAAATGAGTTAAGGCCTTACAGAGTCAACATGCCGGACAGTGCAGCTTTAACTTAGTCCCTCAGTTGTCTGTTAGCTCTGGAGAGCCTTATTTTTTTTCTTTCTTGGAGAGACAAGGTAGACAGTTGAGGGAAGGGTGTCTGATCTTGAAGCTGCCTGAACAGATCAGATGGTAATCCTCAGTACTGCCTGTGCAAACTGGATGATGGTGCTCCTTGCAGAATTTGAGAATCCTTAAATCTTGAAGTAGAGCCAATGTATGCCAGGTACTGCATGTAATCCACCTCTCGCGTACACACTGTTATGCTTACCCTGAGTGTGATTCTTATAAAATTAAACATGCATCAGATGATGTGTTTTGTTGGGTTTTTTTAATCCATGGGGGGATATGTCCTTTATTTTGAGAAACAGGATTTTTACATGACTGTGCTCCCTGATGAGGATTCAGCTGGAAGCGCAACAAACAACCCCCTCCCCCTCCTCACCCCAAAGGCTACAAACAACAACAGCAGCAGCCAGACACATGTCACCAAGATATGGGACAAAAAGAATACACAAGGCACGAGACCCCATTGCTAACCATGGAAATGAGGGAGCAGGTTAGAGGGCACTGGGGAGCAGGTAGGAAAGTTAGACTGAGCAAGCATCAGTGGCATCATGGGTGAGTGACAGAATTAAAAAAAATAAAAAACACCACACTCGTGCTACTGTATATAAAATGTAATTATTCGGGGCTGGGGCCCGAATTCCCTGTATGCTCACTTTGAACGCAGGTTCCCAAAGGTTATGAAGAACCCTGACTCCCCTCATGTCATATTGTGTGTAAAGGACTGTGTTGCCAAATTTGAGTGGATGAAGAGAAACTATCCCACAGACGTATCACTGTAAATCGGCGCCTCTTTCTGCTCACAACTGGATTGGCTGATTACAGTTAGTGATGATTATAAGAAGTCATGAAAAAAATCTTTGGAATAAATTAAGAAAGTAAGTAAGTAACTCACATTGTTCTCTACAGCTCTGTTCATACTTAAGCTAACTGAGGCACACTGTTTTAAAGGATAGAGGGCTGTGGCGAATAGTTTAAATAACTCACAGGTCAGGTTGGAGGGTCCAGAAAATGTGTCACAGAGTGAAGCTCTGGCCATCCTTGTGAATTGTGAAGGTATCAACCACTGACAAAACTAAAGAGGGATGACGAGCCACCACTTCCTCTTACTGTCCAAAATTGAATGCAAATTAACACAAACAAACCTCAACATAAGAACTACCAAAAACAACAGACACCACTCTGAAAACACTTACTTAAAGACTTCTTTATGTTATTAGTTTAGTTCAGTTTTTTGTTTGATTCAGTTTTTAGTTTGATCCCACCTGAAATAATGGAGGAACCAGCCCACCGCGGGTCATTGAGATGCACTAGCTTCACTTTTGGGGTGCTGTCATGTCGTCCATCTTTGTGTAAAGTCTGTGGTCTGAACACTTTTGTGTATGAACCCTTTCATGCATTTAACAGTTTTCCCAGTCTTTTCATTTTGCCTGTTCCACCTTGATTATATCATCTTGAAATAGTGTGTTCATCTAATTTAGATTAAGCAGATTTACAGAAATCATTTTTGACAAGATTAAACAATACATTGTCTGTGTATCATCTTCAGCTGTGTATTTGTAAAAGCATCAGCAAATGATCACATTTCAAGGCTGACATAACTTGTTTTTTCTATTTTTATTAGCTTATTGATCTAATAAACCCAGACATATTTGCAACACCAATTTTGTTTATTTTTATACACCCTTTTAGCTGAGATTTACTGGCCTTGTCCAACTATAGTCCAATTCTATGTAGGTACACTGAGAGCGAAAGACTGGTGGTTGCAATACACTGTCACAAAAATGGACTATGGAAAGATTTAGCTTACTTTTGAAGTGAAGATTCTACATGACGCACTCCCATATATTGAGCTACTCTCGTCCCACCACTGAGGGTGCTACACCAGTCTCAATGTCTTATATAAACTTTCTATATTCCCTCGAGCAATGAGTACCTGGATTTTTACCTGTAGTGAAGTACTTTTTCACTGTGGTGTATTATGTAAATAAAGGATGTGAACTTCCACACTGGCTGAGCCTTTATACTGCAGAACTAGATGTACGGCAGCTTTTGATACACTGTCTTTCTCTTAGATGTTTATATATACAGTATATATGTATATGTGTAGATGTACACTATCAGGTAGAAGCAACAGAAACAGAACTGACTGGATATGTACATTCAGATATGACAATAGGATTTGGATTTCATTGCCGTGTGTTAAAAAAAATAAAAATCCTACATTCTATTTACAAAACGTTTCAGACGATGGCATCTGGTCCAGATCAGAATAGCCAGAATAGGACCCTTCAGATTGGTTACCAAGAAGACAGCGGAGACTGATACAGCTCTTGTTTCTGTTGTTTTAATTAAATTTAGTAATGTACAATAGCATAAGAAAACATCGATTTTAACTGTATTTCAGTCACCTCAGCCTCAAATTTTGCCTGAGGTAGTTGTTGTTTTTCGTCTTCTGTTTCAGAGTTCTGTCTGCTGGTAATGAGTCTGTCGAGCAGTTGAAGAGGTCTAATGCTTCAAAACTTACTTAGTATGTGGTTGAAGAAGTACCCACATCCTTTACTTTTTAAAAGCAATGATACCAGTGTAGAAATCTTCTGTTACATGTCTTTTTCCTGCATCCAAAGCACATGCAAAGAGCAAATATATTCATTATGTAGAATGCAAATTTGTAATTAGCAGCCATCATGTTGCACACGGGGGGGGGCACATCTCTGCAGCTAGCTGGTTGAACCTCAAATCCAGTGGCTACAATTCTTGGCATTTTGGGCAGAGCCTCACAACAGCTACTACTTCTCATTATCCTGACAGGGGGATGTCACGTTTTTGAACATATAAATTGAAATATTGTCTCTAAATTTTAATATTGCAGCTGGTAAATGTGTAAACTTTATAAAGCTTAATCATTTATTAATACAATCATTCGGTATTAATAATCAAAATCCTCAAAGTTAGCACTACTTTAAAATGTAGTGCAGTAAAAAGTGCATTTTTCCTCGTACAGCGGAGAATGGAAGAGCACAAGTGCTGAGTAAATGTGTTAGTTACTGCCACGGCATTTTTGTAAGTGTTCCACTCTCAGCACACCTAATGGACATTTGCAGCACGATGTGGAGAGATTAGTTCAAAATCACTGGATAAACTGCGATCTTTCATCCTCCATCAGGGAGATTATTCTAACACCTTCGTATTTTGGCTTGACATGACATCTGACTTGGGTATCAAATACTTAAAGCGTCTGAGGCAATTACAAAACGATTTAAAAATCATAGTGAGGCTGCTAACCAAGATTTGCTCAGTTATCTCTACCTCTGTCATAAGCATTCAGTCTCACACATACGTTTACAAAGGAGATTTGAAGGTGTACATGTCATGGCTAAACTACCAATCAGCAGTGAGTCAGCCGATGCATTATCAGAGTAATTGTAGCGCTGCTCTTCAATCTTTTGGTTTTCACTTGCACTGCCTGGGAGCAATTTCAGTGATAAAACGCCATTGGGGTGGTGAGAATTAACAAAGGTGTCTCATGCTTTTGCAACCTTCAAAGCACATTTAATTTCAAAAGAAGTTATACCAATTTCTTTTCTTTTCAATGTGTGAAATGTTCCCTCTGAGCCATCTTGAAATCTCCCTCCCGTTTGTGTCGCTCTCTGCCAGTGACTGAGCGCGTGAATACAGTGATGAACACCACTAGAGGCGTTACTACGAGATGCTGAGCTGTCAGCGCCGCACTGGAAGGGATGATTGAAACCCCCAGCGGGTGGCCAGACACAATGACAGGGAGATTACTCAGGTCAGAAATGTGTCAGTTTGTTTTTGACGAGTAAAATACTCCGTAAAGTCTGTAATAACTCTGGGGGAGTTGACGCCACAAATTGAGTGGGTTGTTTTGGATTGACATGTGGTTCTGTTCCAGCTCATATGTGTGCTTCATTAATCCTAATGATAATTAAAGCCACTGGAGGTCATATTTTAAAAAAACGCTAATTATCTGGCTTTGTACCTTGGTCTGGTTGCATTCCCCCTTCCCCTAGGTAACATTCCTCTCCTTTCCACCAGATGCTCTGAGATTGCTCCTCACCTGAGATTACATTCCCAACTCCCCACCAGCACCACCACATCCATCAACAGCCCCTCACTTTCTATACCGACTCATAGCTTATGTCATTCAGCTTCTGTTTTCTGGATCCTGTAACGTAGGCCTCATTTATAAGAACATTCTTAGCTTTATACTTGAATGTTTGTTTTCCAATAGATACTAGGGATAAAAGAGAAGAAGAAAAGAAATACCGTAAGCAGGCTGTAAAAAATCCTATTTATAACTTGCACACCTGTGATTTTATTAGTCTCAGAATGAACTGAATTTGATTTACAGCGATACAGATATTTTTGTAAGTGGAAATTTTTTCTCTCCTTCCATTTACGAGATATCTCTGTAAACACAAGCAACAACAGGCATGCAGGACAGGTGATTCACCGGGAACAGATGATGAGGTACAGTTGTTAAGCGTCACTATTATTGTTTCTCTCACATTTTCATTAAAAAAATACCAAAAACAAAACAAAGCAAAAGTTTAGATAGTGTTTTATTTGCAATTATGCGTGGAAAACAGGACAAAATGTACAGGTAAGTGTTTAACAGAATATCCGTATGAGTGAGGAAAGGGCCTAAAGTGTGGGAGTGGTGAACAAAGTGGGGCAAAAAAGATGGAACCGTGATAATATTGAAAAATCAAGTCTTTCCGAATTCAATATGAAAAAAAGTCTGCAAAGTGGGGTGATTCCCATTGGCTGAAATACAATTTAAAAACCCAACAGCTATTGTCTGACTTTGATTTAGCTTTTAAATTATATGTGCATTTGTTACAGGTATCTGTTTAAAAAATAATCTTGAGTAAACCCCATTCTCATGTCTCTAGTTGCCGATCTTGGTTGGATATCCTCTGGTTTTGCCGAAAAAAAACTCCTCAAACACGGGCCTTTGCCCCTACAGACTGAATCCTCGTCAGTCAAGAGTTGATGTGTTTTGAGAATGTGGTAAATGTCAAAGGACTATCAATAAAGTAAAGGCCAATAATTAGTGCTGTGTAGTGAAGCTTACTGGTTCTTAGCTGACAGTTACAGTCCAGAGCTGTTTGTGTTTCTGCTTCATCACTGAGGAGGGAGGTCAAACATCGTCTTACACCGCACGGTTTCAAATGTGATCTTACAAGGGGACCCGGATTTTAAACCGTACACTCAAACTCAGCCGTCAGCAGAAAACAGTGAAGTAGTGTCAGGCCTGGATGG
This sequence comes from Mola mola, assembly GCA_001698575.1. Lineage (NCBI taxonomy): Eukaryota > Metazoa > Chordata > Actinopteri > Tetraodontiformes > Molidae > Mola > Mola mola. Next base: position 2,116,554 of record KV751379.1, on the reverse strand, counting down.
CCTGCCCTCCCGTTACCTTCCCCCACACACACACTGACAACAGTGTAAACATGGAGCGTGACTCAAGTGTTAGTTTGGAAGATTTGTGCTTGGAGGTGGGTGATGATTAATAAACTTTCATTTCAGGATTTGTCTGCTCGTAAAACCATGATTCAGCGTCTCCTCCACCTTAATGAGGGAGACAGACAGATGAGAGGTTGGGAGTGAGTTTAGCACCAACGTGCCAATAAATCATTACTAAAATATTATATTCTCATTGTTTCATGGTGGATATTTTCTAAAGCGCCAAACAATCCTATGGGAGTATGGTTGCCACATTGTAGGACTGTGTGTGAATCCAGCCAAACCGCATGTGTTTTTCCCCTATCCACTCTGTGTGTAGCTGCCCTATGGGTACACTCACACTAGGCCATCCCTACCATGCCCAAGACAATTTGTCTCACAAAGTCCAGTTTATCTGACTAAAGTGGGCACCCTATGCTGTGCTCTAGCCCAGTACACTTCCTTGGCTCTGGTTAGAGGAAGTGTGGTTTGACACGGTACCTTTGCTCATGCATGAGCACGCAAACACAACATGGACATGACATATAGTTGAGGCTGCCTTGCATAATCAATCAATATGGGATGGTGAGAGGGCTGTATCTGAACATAAAGACTCCAAATAAGCAGCAAAGTCAGTAAAGTTGCAGTCTTTTTCTCTGTGTTATTCTCCGTTGTGCTATGGTGGCACTTCCCCATCCTCATATTATAATGTGATAACATATTGTAGAAAATGTAACCATGCTTTGGCAGGATGGGCTCAGAGCAATGAGAGACCAGCAGACCAGCCAGGGATGGCCAAGCAATTTGGCCAAGTGTGAGTGCGCCTTGAGTATAGTTCAGCCATGACACATACATCAGGTCACATGGGGAAACGTTTACAGACAGGCTTGGAGAAGTAGTATTTTGATGTTAAAACATGGGGAACAATAGGCCTATTTGAATTTTTACAGTATAGGTCATTTCCCCAAAGATTTCGGTAGATTTAGGTAGGATTTAGGTAGGATGGCCTTCTTTCACCTCCGTATCATTGCTAAAATTCAGCACATCCTGTCTCAACACTGCACTGGCTCCCTGTTAAATCCAGAATAGAATATAAAATCCTTGTCCTCACCTGCAAAGCTATGCATGGTCAGGCACAATCTTTTTTTAAAGGGCTCATAGAACCCTATCACAAACTGGAACCTTATGCTTCAGGATGGGTACTGGTGATCCCCAGAATCTCCAAAAAACTACAATGGGAGGTACAGCCTCCAGCTATCAAGCTTCTCTCCGGTGGAACCATCTTCCAGTGTCACTATGGGAGGCAGACACACATTTTGATTTTAAGAGTAAGCTTAAAACTTTCCTTTTTGATAAAGCTTATAGTTAGGGCTGGCCTATCTAGCCCCCAGTTATGCTGCTATAAACTTAGATTGCCGGGGGAACACTCCATGATACACTGAGCTCCTCTCTTCTCCTCCCCCTATGACTCTGACTCTCTCTGCTCCCCCCAAAAAAAAATTATACTAATTTTGCTTCCTCGCCAGAGTCTTTGTGCTTTATCATCCTGCAGGTTTTGTGCATCGCGGTGGGAGTTGTTGCTGTGGTCCTGCCTTCCAGTCTGCAGTGGTCAGTATCTATCAAAATTAGTCCAAGGAAAGAACCGTGGTGAACAGCCATGGGTGGCCAAGGCTCATTGATGCCCTTGGGGAGCGAAAGCTGGCCTGTTTGGTCCAATCCAACAGACGAGCTACCGTTGTTCAAATTGCTGAAGAAGTTAATGCTTGTTCTGATAGAAAGTTGTCAGAATACACAGTGCATCACGGTTTGTTGCATATGGGGCTGCATAGACACAGACCAGTCAGGGTGCCCATGCAGACTCCTGTCCACCACCGAAAGCGCCAACAATGGACACGTGAGCATCAGAACTGGACCACGGAGCAATGGAAGAAGGTGGCCTGGTCTGATGAATCACATTTTCTTTTACATCACTTGGATGGCCAGGTGTGTGTGAGTTTCTAACCTGGGGAACACACGGCACCAGGATGCACTATGGGAAGAATACAAGCCAGCGGAGGCAGTGTGAGGCCTTGGGCAATGCTCTGCTGGGAAACCTTCGGTTCTGCAATCCATATGGATGTTACTTTGACACATAACACCTACGTAAGCATTGCTGCAGGATAATGCGCCGTGCCACAAAGCAAAATTGGTTGTTGAAGGGTTTAAGGAGCACAACAACAAGTTTGAGGTGTTGACTTGGCCTCCAAATCCCCCAGATCTCAATCCAGTCGAGCATCTGTGGAGATGTGCTGGACAAGCAAGTCCGATCCATGAAGGCCCGACCTCGCAACTTATAGGACTTAAATGATCTGTTGCTAACATCTTGGTGCCAGATACCACAGCACACCATCAGGGATCCAGTGGAGTTCATGCCTCGACAGATTAGGGCTGTTTTGGCAGCAAAAGGGGGACCAACACGATATTGGGTCAGGTGGTCATAAGGTTATGCCTAATCGGTGTAGATTTCATAAGCTACACACAAATCTGGATACATCGACCCTTATGACTCTTCAAACAAAAAACTGCACCTGCTCCTGGGGCAAGAGATTTCTCATAAATCTGGATTTATAGACTCATGAACTCATATATTCTTACTTATCTGTTGTTGTGTTCTGTTCATGTGAAAATCTTTTGCACATCTGTCTGTCCTAGGAAGAAGGATCCCTCCTCTGTGGTTCATCCTGAGGTTTGTTATTTTACCCGTTTATGGTTTTTAAGTTTTTCCTCACCCAGTTCAGGGGTCTAAGGGCAGAGGGTGTCACATCTGTACAGTTTGTGAAAGTCCAATTTGTAATTTGTGATTTTGGGCTATACAAATAAAACTTGATTTGATTTAGCTGTCACGCTGACATACATTACATTAACATTTGTCTTTCCAGCTTGGTTTAATCAGTTATTTACATAAATCTGCTGTGAGATGTCATGATTGACAGCTGAGCTCTGTTTGCCATTGAGTGGACAGGTACATGGGTGGGAACTCGATATTGCGGCACTGGCCAGTCACTGCTACACTTGGATTAAAATTACATCACCAGTGTAGGATGGAAGTGCTCGTATCCTGGACATTTTGGCTTCCTTTTTGAACAATTGTAGGAAGTGGTGATGCATCATCCATCTTTCTGTCGATGATTGACAATGAATCTGGGAGCTTAACTTCAACAACTCAGTAAGTTGTATTCGGTTTACAGTTACTTTCAAATAGCCATGTGCTCTTTAAGGTCCACAGTATAAAGTGATTGGTTCTTGACTCAAGTTTCAAAATGAAATTGATAACACTCCTTTGCAGCTTGTTAATAGAGATTAAGACCTGACTAAATTCAGGAAAGACCATTTTATATTCTACCAGCTGAACTACTGTAGAGAATTATGGGAGATGTGAAGCAGCACTGGGCTCTGCTCATTGTTGATCACTGTCATTAACTTCAAAGCATAATCTCCTCACGCGTCCTATGAAAAGCAATTAAACCTCTGTTGTAGAGCACATTACAATGGATGCATCGTGCAGCAGCTGTAACTCTGGTCATCAAAATCTTGCTGGTGCATAATCGCGGTGCCATCCTCACATACTTAAAGTCGCGTTCACATTTCACTGCCTGCCTGCTTGGCACAACTGAGCTGTCCCAGGTGTTACTCCACATCCCTTCATGTAATGAACCTCATCCCCCTGGTGTTGGAGAAATATGGCCATTGAGTGCTGCTAAGCAACAGGCTCTTGCACTGTTCTCACTAAAATCATTTTCCAAAGAAACTGACACTCTGCCAACACTCTCGTAACAGTATATGTTTTTGCTGCAGTCAGTTCAAACAGATGTCTCGGTCAGCCCTCACTTAATGGTCGGATAGCTTCCTGTTGGCCCCACATACAGCTTGTTGTCACGTGACCTCTGAAGATGCCTGAACTGCACATCAGCATTTCTAACACACATGCAATGATTTGAAGCTAATTAAGCTTCATATTTACATAAATCTTCATAAGACAAAAACCTTTGCCAACATTTGCATGCAGGTGTTCAGTTTTGCAATCAAACGAATGCAACTTTTGCAATTAAAAAAAAAAATTGCAGTTTTTAAAAAAGCATGCGTCATGATGATAAGCTGAATGTTGTATTGCTTTCATTAGCACTACCAAGGGAGGAGCATGTTTTCAAGTCCAAGTGTCTCTCAGCAGAATTGCACAAAACACTGCTCGATGCGGTTCATCATAGGTTGGTAAAAAGATGGAGTGGTTTGAAGAGGAGCATGTTAAATTTGGGCACGGATCCAGATAGAGTTGGACAAAAAGTCAGAACACGAGCAACACCTGTACAGCACATGGAGAGTCTACAGTGCAATGCACATTACTGTTACCCTTTACTTCTTCTCCAAAAGGCAGCAGTCACTCCCATGTTTTAATTTATTAATGAATTATTACCTTTGTGAAGCCAAGGTGAAGTTAACATTACCCAAGTGGAGTAATAGGAGCTAATATCAGAGCCCACAACGTTACGAATACAAACCTCCTAATTTACTCATTTACTCATTTACATGTTGACATGACTACATTATTTCCACCAAGGTTATGTTTTTACTGGTGTCTGTCAGCAATATGTACACTTTGACAATTCCTTTAGAATTTTTTTTTTTTTTTTTTTTGCAAAACCCTGATGTGAGTGACTACAGATTATTACTTCTACTGAGGAAATTGTGTTTTGGGGGGTTGTTTTTCTGTCAGGTAACTGAATTACACAAAAAAAGGTACTGGAAAAATTTCAACAAAATCTTTGAATTTGGATAAAGGTACGGATAAGAGAATTTTAATTTTAAAAGCTTGTCTGAGTGCTTATAGTTTAAAAAGAATTAAGATTCCTAAAATTAGACACAAATTAGGCCAACCAGCACTAAGCACTGACACACAAACTGAGGGTGATGCTGAGAGAACTCCAGCCCTCACACTGCTGCTTTATTTGTTTATTTCTAACCTGTATAATTCCACGGGCTCGGTGCTATCACACTGTATTTGTTTTCCAGCCTCCGGAGGTACCACATTTAGTATCAGAGATACTACTCATGTATCAAAAAAAAACACTAGCAGACCACACACTGTGCAGAAGCCGCCGACGCTGATTTCATGCTGCTGTTCCACAGCAATAACTCATACATGAGACCACACACTCCTACTCTTTCTACAGTTGAAATAAAGTGGCTGTGATAAGACCATGTGGGAGTGCATTACAGTGCAGAGCTGCAGATGGAAGATGATTTTCAGGGTCTAGCTGGAGAGAATTAACAGCAGGTGGTGGTGATGACGTGCCACTGGTCATCTGATCTCTTACTATGCCTACTGAAACATAGCATAAAGAACCCCGGAGTTTAATGTGCAGGGAGCAACAGAGGGGGAAATGAGCAGAGTGCGTGACTCTATGCAGGAGAACCATGTAAGAACAACACCAATCTGCAGATCCACATTGTGCCTGAGCTTCGGGCAGGAACACCCAACGATTTGGCAGTTGGGTACTGTATGATGCTGAATCACGGCCTGGGGCAGCCAGAGTGGATAAAAATGTAGTGAGCAGCCAAAGGATGGCGTATAGTAAATGTCACAACTTGTGCTGCAGTTGATTCTCAGACAATTGATAGATTCAGAACTTAGTATTAAGATGATCTCATTTCGTGTGTGCTTGTGGTGGAAATGTTAAGCAGGGTTTCTGTAACTTGAATTCCAAAGAGCTAAAAGTCTCAAATCACCTTAAAATGACTCCCCCTCCCTGGCATAATGCCAGCACAGACGAGGGTTTGGTCAGGAATAGCCCATCTCAGACAAAGAGGCCTCCGGATTTTATTCCAAAGCCGTTAACACTACCACTAGTGAATGAGTTGTCTAAATTCCCCTTCAAATTAAGTCTTTTCTCATACATGTCCACATACGTTTTGGTAAAAACAAAGCAAAAAATTGGGAATGTTCTCTTTTCTGCTGGTGTTTTTATGGATCATTGTGAGTGGCTGCGATTTGCATGTACCTTATTTTATCCATGTGTGTGGTATCACCCTGCTTTGGTCTTTGCCTTGGTTTAATCCCTCAAAGTCTTGTTCTTGTCTCTGTCTCGAGATACTATAGTCTGGGTTTAGCTGGGTCTTGATTACAACACAGGTACCCAGTAAGAATGGTGTCAACCTTCTTTAACTGTCAGTAAGAGCATCTCCACAATTTTCTAACAATTCCTTTAAAGGGGTCATATATAGTTTTCTTACAGCCTTAGTAATATTGTAAAACAGAATTTGAGTGTGGGATTGAATGAAAAGGGGGATAATATCTCACCGTCGATAAAATGGTCCAAAATCCAATGAAGCAGTAAAAACAAACAGTCAGATGTAGGTTGGAAACATGCAATTTAGCTGAAAAATCCTAAAGCGCTCTATTTGGAGGCCAACTAAGAGAGGGTGCACCAAAAGAAACTGTTTATAATATGCAATTAATTGCACACTGATGGATGTTTAGAAAATCATTTTGGGTCATTTTCATTCGGCTTGCCTTCTGTTCAAAATCTGCCTAACCTATACGTCAGATTACAGTCAAGATGCTCATGTTGCTTGTCAACACTTTGAGTATCTTCAAGCTCATTTTCTTGGTTCATTTCTAGTTCAGACAAGTATTCATTAAGCTTTGTCGTGTATTAAACAACATTTGATCCCAGCATGCACGATCACATATCGATATTTCAAGGAAATGACTTTTTTAATATTTAATTGATAAGCGGCCCTTCTGCAGCAGATGTCCTTCATTTTTTTTTTTCAGTCACGTTGGAGATGAAGTCAATCTGGCACATCAGTAGCTCGAGTTTTAAGAAACATAATTACTGTACCGCCTACTCGAAAAGTTTGTTGGACTGATTTTCTTTCCATTTGTTTTTGACTCCTGACTGATTTAAATAAAAACTGAACGTGTCAGCATCAATTTGTTCTTGTTGTGGGCTTTTGGGTTCAGATTTGCTATCAGTTCTCACCTAGACTTATTGGTGCAACATGCAAGGCTTCAAAGAAGTTTGTTTTTCATAAGATGCCGATGCCAAAGAGATGCCATAGAGTCATTTCCATTGTCAGTACGAAATAATTGGATCAAACACACAACACGCACTCGCACACGTCTTATATTTATCTTATTTTGAGATTCACTGGTAATCAGGAGGAATCCGAACCAAGACAGAGCAGTGCAGCTCTAATGTCGGGCTTTTATAATATAAGTATAGGTCTATGACCGAACAGAACGCCAATGTTTTGCTTTAGATACACCCAGCAAAATCTTTTCTCATTAAAGCTTTCTCCATCCTCGCCTGTTCTGGCAGTCCACCTCCATCATCTTCCCTAGTGTCCAGCCAACGTGATTCCTCTCTGCCACCGTCTGAAGGAGAACACCACCTGGACATCCCCCGTACACACACACAAAACCACAAAGAGGCACTACAGTTCACCAAGCAACAGCTTGGCGACCCCACTCCTCACTCACACTGGCCCACTTGAGTGTGGATGAGCCCACTGTGATCGTCGCTCAACTCTGGCTATATCTGCGCTGGAGTGGAACAGCCATTCGCCACCACTTGAATCCTCTAAGAAACTCGTAGGGGGCGGCTGAAAGGAAGCCTGACTGACCGGTGGGCATTCAGACACATTTCTACCTCTACAATGAACGCCTTTGTCATTGCACAGATGAGAAGACACTCAGCAAATGCTGGGCACAAGCCGATACGTTGTTGTGATGCATGAAATTAAGCAAGTGCATAGAAAGGTTACCAATAACACTGAAGTGAAGGAGAGCCAAAAGAATCAGTCTGGTGATGCTAGTTATTTCAAATGACCTACTTCTTCAAGCTGTTGCTTCTTGGAGCTCTATGCCTGATGCCACTGGTCCTTAAAGGTGAAAGACAAGTGCTGATAATTCCAGAATCAGACCAACTTGAGTCATGTGTGTTCTGCTTAAAAGTGTAAATACAGTAACTTAAGCATTGTCTCTGCAGTTGAGATAGTGTTTAACTTTTTTTTCCACTGAACTGTAGCCCTTCTAGCACAGCCTTAAGGGAATAAAACCTTGCATTTAACTGAATCTTAAACCCTGCTTATTAGTAAGTATAGCTAAACCTGAAATGTTTGTCAGGAAAAACTGCACACAATTATGCTAAATGTGATGGGTTTAGAAGTCACGAAATCTGTCTTGCAAAACTATGGATGTTTACACAGTATGAAGGTCATTATAGTCTGTATGAATAAAGGATCAAGGCAACAAATTCTGACTTTGCTGTTAAAGCTTTAGGAATGTCTGCGTTTACATTTCACAAATTGTATTTCAACACCTTTTTTTTTTTTCAGATTCTCTATCCTCCATTCCTGTTAACGTCATGCTTCTTTGTCCCTCCTACCTGAGATACAAGCTGTGGAGGCAAGGAAAGGACACAAGGACACAGGAGTCAAGGCATTTATAAAAGTCGTCCTTACCTCAAAGCCATCAGTTTAAAACCCCAGAAACTAAACGATGTGTTGCACAGTCGTCCCCTTGTTTTACCTATCAGATGAGTGTCAGTGTTCATTACAGCTTATATGTTTAAGGTGAAGGAACGCAGTCAGTATGGCATTTAGGAGGCATATTACCAACAAGGCATAAAGTTTGACTGCAATAGATAAATTTTACAACTTAGTTTCCTGCTCCAGCCCATCGTCCATACAGTATATTCTAGCTGTGTGTCACGCCTCTTAATTCATGGACACTAAAAAGACTACACCTGTGCATCCTCAATAATAGCTCCTCTGTCCTGCGCATTCTAGGAAGTCAGATATCCTTTAAGACGAGGCAGAGATTGATTTCTGGGTCACAGGCATGACAGAGTAGATGAGGAGGCATAAACCTAACCCCTGATGATGTAATCAAAAAATAATCTGATGCATCACAGTTATTTTCTAACATCAAATGGCTGCCTTCAGAGCCACAAATTAAATCATACAGCTGTTATTACAGCTGTATGACTCAGCTGACTGAATTATGCTACTTGTGACGAGTCAACAGAGTTTGATGTGGAAAATCAAGAGCGCCTCTTCTCTATCATATATATATATGTCATTTCATTAGTTAAACTGTAGGAATAAGCCAGTGGGGCAAAACGCACTTGCCAGGATGAACCTTGTGAGGACAGTTCACCCTCTGAGAAGAAAAAATAGACCCGTCAACTCCAGAGCCTGCGACTCCCACCGAGAGCGTCAGCACCACAGGAACCCATTCCCATCGATCCGCATGGAGGCCTCCATCAGGCTCCCGGTAGGACACTCCAGCAAAGTGAAAATAATCTACTGGCATTTTTCAATAAGCAGCCATCAGACGATACATTAACAACTCTCTTGTTTGTAGACGGAAGGCGAGAAATTCATGAAGAAGGTTGCCCACGTGTTAATTTATAGCAGAAATTTCATCCAATAAACCGAGGATATGGAAATGAAAACCCAAGTGAACAAAATTACAGCACTTCATTAATCACCGATTGATGTTGCTGGACACATCCAGGTAATACGACACCAGAGTCTGGGTGGGGGTGGCAGCAGAGGAATCTATACGTAGAGAGCGCGCTTGTTGAGCATGCTTGTTTCAATCAGTGTATCTCCTATAAAGTTTTGGATCAAACTGTGAAAAAATATCAGTTTAAATTTTTGATGCAAATGCTGTTATTGTTTCAATGAGAACCCTGCGATACACACGCACAGGGTTCAGGATTATACAGATGATATTCATCATCTGCTCCAAGCTCATTTATATTAGATTTAAGATTGAAGACAATAAGCTCAGCATCAAACAGTGTGTGCAGTTGCTCCGTACTGATGTTATGCCATGGGGGATTTGGCCTTCTGAGGAAAAAAAATGCTGACTGTTGTTGCTACATGATTTCCTGCCAAATCTCTTTATGTGGTGACATGGGTATAATCTCACAGGTTGAGCTTGTAAATGACAGAACCTGCTGGGCTTTCCAGTGAGGTTGTATACAATATTGTGCAAAATACTATCAAAAAAAAGACAATACTTGAGTAAAAACAAATACTCTATATCTCACTTGAAAATAAGAAAATTACTAAAGTCAAAATTTTAAAGTGGCTCTTTAATGTACCAAAGTACATTCTAATGCCGGATACTTTTGATTTCTATACTATAGGAAAGACCAAAAACAGCCACAATTAAATAGTTTATAAGTACCATAAGCAGAAATAGTACTTATAGTTTCACTGCTTGTCCCCAAAAATGTGAATGTTTTCCTTGTGGAAAAGAGCCAAATATGAGTAAAAAGCCAACTTTTGTCTGGAACATGACCATTTTATGTCTTTCATGGCTAGATGTGAGTCTTGAATTGTCTTGAGCAGCATTAAGCTTATTCAAGTTTTATTTATCTGACAGAACTCAATTTGTACAATGACTCTTCTATGTACATCAAAGTTAGCTATGGAGTTTCACAAGGATCGGTATTAAGACCTTTTTTTTTTCATTTTGTATATGCTTCCTCTAGGTAACATTATCAGAAAACATGATACTGCTATATAGATGACACCCAGCTATATTTATCCTTCAAACCTAACGAAACCAACAGACTAGATAAATTTCAGGCCTGTCTTGAAGATATTAAAATATGGAATACCTGCAACTTTTTGCTGCTCATTTCAGATAAAACTGAAATTATTCTCCTTGGTCCAACACAACTCAGATATAAACTATTGAGTGATATAGTAACTCTGGACAACATTGCCTTAACCTCTGATAGCACTGTAAGTTATCTTTGATCAGGATCTGTCCTTTGACTCCGACATAAAACAAATCTCTAGATCTGCCTTTTTTCAGTTGCAAACATTGCAAAAATCAGATACTTTCTGTCTCAAAATGATACAGAAAAATTGGTCCATGCTGTCACTTCCAGGCTTGACTACTGAAACTCTTTGTTATCAGGCCGTACAACCAAGTCGCTAAAGACCCTCCAGCTTATTCATTGTGATGGGCATTTCATTAACATGCTGTAGATATGCAGTAAAAGAGAACTTTGTCACTTCAAACTGATGTGAAATTTGATCTCAAAATATCCATCTTACCTTACTTTGGAAAATAAAGTAAAATAAATAGTTCAATAGATTATCAAAAAAAAAAAAAATGAGTACACACATTGGTATTGTCTTTTAAAGCTTTTTTTTTTACTTTGTCCATGTTGTAAACACTGCTAAAGAAATCCTGTCCACTTCTACTGCTTTAAAAGAGGTCTGAATCTCAGAGGCAAATTTCTCAAAACAACTTGCACTGTTTGGAAGCACTAGAGGCAGGTTTTGGGGGTTTGGTTATCTAATCCAAGAAGAATCACCATATGCTTGTGCATAAAGGCCTAAAGCTATTTGTGCCAGGAGAAGATTAAGTGTAGCACTCCAGCAGAACAGGTTGTCATGTTACTCTCTATGAAACTTTCTCAATTTTGATATGCTGAGACAACTGCAAACACTTTAAAAATCTTTAGATATTGAGGCTGGCTTGATGCCATGACATGAATAGCATGATAAAAATGACGTAAGCTATTAATCTTTATGTAAACAGCTGTTATGAAACTCTGTGTCATACATTATGAATGAGAAAATCACCTGGATTTAAAACATGCTCTATCACGTTATTGACGGCTGCTTGCAGAATGAATCAGAGAAGGCGTTTGACCTGATATATTGGAGCTTTACACAAATCCCTGGTAAGTAATGGGAATCCTGTAGTATAACAGACAACATGTCATGGAGGAAATTCAGGTGAGGAAGCAGGCTTTTTGACCCTCCTTGTAGTTGTGCTTTCTGACAGTCGAATGAGAACAAAGGTCACTGACGTAGCTGCAGAACCATCAATGGGTCCTTTTGTTCCTGCCTGCCAAGAAAAGCAAAGTGGATCGACCTGCATCCAGCCCTTCAAGAAGCAACATAGAGGGACGACATGCGTACGTTTTACCCTCCAGCCCACTTCACTCATGTCCACACACACTCTTTAGAAAAAGTGACCACTTTATACGTCCTTCACAACTTCAGGATTCCATCAAAACAACAGTGTCCATCATCAACCAAAAGGGTGATGTCAGATGAAGTGAGGCTTTCAGCAGCCGTTTGGTACAGAGTGTAGATCAAACGGCCTAATAAATATTTCAACACCCAAACCCTTTTATTGTTTCCCTTCTTGAATAAAGTCTTTTTCTTAAATCTCAATTTAAATCATATATACTGTATATGTGATGAATAATTAAGGTGTTGCAGCTTCTTTGAATGGGTTCATTTCTAATGTTTTAATGGACTCATCCTGATGCCACATTAACTGGGTATAGCGTGCGAGGCAAGAGATCCTACAAAGACTCACTGCGCTTCAAGTGGCAGCTGCCGTACACTGTAATGGAAACGTTGACTGACTTGCATCCGACAAAGACGCCCCATCTGACTCATCTTCACGGAGCGGTTTCACTGGAGAGCATAAGTGATTATTTTTCTGTGAGGTCGGTAGGCTACACACACACAGCACTACAGTAGAGCACTGTTTGACTCAACGGTTATCTGTATGATGACGCACTGACTCACGTGAGACAGGAGGCACAGACATTTCTTGTGTCATTGTTGGTAACATTTAATTAGCATTTTCCACCGGGTGTGACACTGTAGACAAGAGGTTGGTTGGGACCAAAAACAAGCTAAAATTAAAGTTAATATCCTTTTCCTATTGAGTGGGGAAATCAGAACTCTGTACTCTGGGATTTCTGTGAGATAAATAGGCTTTGCTTTTGTCTTTAAAAGTATATAAATTAAACAGTATAATGGCTCAGATTACATTTTTATGTAATGCATGCATGTAAACCACTTTTTTTTCAATTTCTGTAAACTGACTTTGTCTGATACGTATTAACATTATCATTAGCTTTTTTTTTTAAAAGGGGCGGTCCTCTGGCTAGGCATCATGTGAGTCGTTAAGGTCACATGAACCCAGGTGTGAATCACTCGAGAGTGTTTGCCCCTCACCCCTGGTTTCATGTGACACTTTAGGATCACATGGCCCCAGGTGTGCCTGAGGGTTAAACCGCCTGGGGAGGGCTCCCAAGACAGCACTGTAGGTTGCAGACAAATGGTGTCTTAGTCCACCACCCCTGTTTAGAGAAGGTGTCTCCAAGTGGACATAGATGGCCTCTTTTACTCCTCTTTCAAACCATCTATCCTTTCTGTCCAGAACGTGGACATTGGAGTCCTCAAAGGAGTGACCTTTCTCCTTAAGATGCAGATGTACAGCTGAGTCCTATCCCGATGAGGTGGCTCTCCTGTGTTGTACCATGTGTCTGTGGAGGGGCTGTTTGGTTTCCCCTATATAAAGGTCAGAGCACTCCTCTGTGCATTGAACGCCATACACAACATTACTGAGCTTATGACTGGGTGTTTTATCCTTGGGGTGGACCAGTCGCCGTCTTAAGGTCTGGCCCTGTTTGAAGTTAAGTCGAATTTTGTGTTTTTGGAAGATTCTTCTGAATTTTTCTGATAGACCTGCCACATATGGGAGAGGGAACCTTCTGGGCCCGGTCTTGTAGTGTCCGGATTACCCCCAATATGTGCTCCAGTGGGTGGTGGGAGTCAAACAAGAGGTACTGGTCTGTGTTTGTGGGCTTCCTGTAGACCTCGATGCTGAGGTTACCATCCTTACCAAGAGACACCGCACAATCCAGGAAGGGCAAACTGTTATCTCTCGTATCCTCCCTGGTGAACTTAATGTTCTTGTCCACCGCATTTATGTGTCGAGTGAAAGCCTCCAATTTTTGAGTTTTGATTTTGACCCATGTGTCATCCACATATCTGAACCAGTGGCTGGGAGTTGTTCCTGTGAAGGAGTTCAGAGCCCTCTCCTCCACTTCCTCCATGTAGAGGTTGGCCACGATAGGAGACACAGGAGAACCCATGGCACAGCCGTGTTTCTGTCTGTAAAAAACGTCATCGTATTTGAAGTATGTCGTGGAAAGGCAAAGGTGCAGAAGGTTGCAAATTTGGTCAGGGGTGAAGTTATTTCTGGTGTGTAGAGAGCTGTCTTGTTGTAGACGTTTTCTAACAGTCTCTACTGCCTCACTGGTGGGTATGCACGTGAAAAGAGAAGTGACATCAAAGGAGACCATGGTTTCATCCGGTGGCAGAGTGTGGATCTGTACCTTCTTTGTGAAATCTATGGAGTTTTGGATGTGGTGTGGTGTGTTCCCCATCAGGGTGGACAAGATGCCGGAGAGGTGTTTGGTAAGATCAACACTTCGAGATCAAGATGACCTGGATGATTGAGAACCTTCACGGACATCTAGTTCAGGAAGTGTTTTTTTTCTACTAACATTTCGAGAATGGTCTAAGAGCTTTTCGGTGACTTCCTTTTCTAAAACGCACTATAAAAATGAAACTATTTTTTTTTTTACTTAAATAAAAACTAAAAGAAAGTAATGTTACAATGATTCAAATTTAACTCAACCTGGGTTTTAAAGAACATTGAGCTTAAAGTTTGGAATTTTGAAGTTAAAAATAGTTAGTTTTTACAGTAAGTCAAAACGAAACAAATGCCAAATTGCAACAGTAATTTCCAGAGAAAAATGTTGAGCTAGTGGTCAAAAATAGCACCGGCCTCAGTCTTTAAAAATCCAGCATGGGTCGTAGCCTAAAATGCCTATCTGTGTCTACACATGTTGATATTTCCAGGCATTTAGCAGAGATGACTTTTAAGCTATCTGTAGTCTCCCAGCAACATGAGCAGCAGCACTGGAAGAGGTGCGTGTGTGTGTGTATAAATACTGCTTACTGTGGGTGCTTTTCTTCTTCCAAGTAGAGCTGAGAACACCACATGCTGTCATCGCTAAGTGTCACAGTTGGTGCAATTAGTCGCAGGAATAAATGGAGTCGACCCCAGTGGAGGGTCACCTGACACGGGCCCCTCATGATAGCTAGCCTGACTTGTGCTAACAGTATCACAGCTGGGCTCTGTTATTATTCTGCAGGTAGTTATGGAGTTGTGATTGTAATGATGATGAGCATCTGTGCACCAAGTTCCCTGAAAGCACAGTCAGGTGAGGCTTACACTGTTAGATGAGATTATTATTTTTTTTATTTTTTTTTACTGACAATGCAACTGCTGTTGCTTATCATCACTTTACTAAAGAGCCTCATTCATTTCTGTATTTTGAAGCACTAACAAGGAATGAACCAAGTTAGTTTTTATTCAGGCCTTAATCAGAAACATTTTTTTTTTAAAAATCACATGTAAACCAATCAATACATTATGTTTCATATTTTAAATTAGGGTTAGGGTTACCCCAGGTTTTAAGTCCAGTGGAATTCAAAAGCAGTCCAGACACTAACTTAAAGTTAAAACGGTGACTTGTGTATATTCACCTACTCTTTAGCTACACAGACATGCCGGTCGCGTGTTATTCTTCTGATTGTTGATGTATTGAGGTGGACTAGAAGAGGAAAGAAAGGTTGTGCGTGCAGTCAGAGAAGTCCTTTGCTTATTCTGCACTGCGCCCACTATGATTTAATTATTGAAATGGCTTACATATCCCTGAATCTTCAGCTCTCAGTTTGCTAACGCTGTCTGAGAGGCTTCAGAGAAAGACAAATCGGCCTATTTTTGGATTTGAAATCTGAATTGTTCTGTATTAAACATTTCTCATTGATTTATGACTTTTGCTGTATTGTTGACACAAAGGTCTAAATGTGAAAACTGCTTGAATTTGTTTCCTTTTTGTATATACAATACATATGTATGGCTTGTAGGCCCACTGCTGCTACAAATTTTATCTCTACTATTTCTTACTGCTACTTTTAATGCGTCCGGTACCAAAACTACGAAGCTACTGATTCTTTTCAACTATTATTTTCCTCTGAAAAAACAATTAAAAGGCCTTCATTGTTTGACTCCACTGTGTAACTTATCAGTGTAGTACTATTTTATTTTATTACTCTTTTAACACTTTTATCAATATATCTTGATCAGAAAATTATATCAGAAAATTCTACTTTTTTTCCCAACCTCTCAAAAAACACACGTTTTTGTGTCATGAATGCTAGGTACTCTTAATCTGCAATGTTTGCTTTCTCTGATTAAAATATACTCATCAGTTCTCACAAAACACTCGTCCTGCGTTTGGTGAGGTTTTTATATTTTTACATGAAACCTTTTTATTTCTTTTGCTGCTGTCTTTTTGACCAGAAGTGCGAACCTTCTGCTATTTCTACTGTTACTATTATGTGTAAAAAAAAGTTGTAAATCTTTATTCTAGTATTACTTCTACATGGATATCTATTGCTGTTGCAACTGGTTTTAACATTATTTCTCTGTAGCTCCTGCGTCTTTCCTCTCTCTGACGCCATAAATCACTGATGGTGGACTCTCTTCACACATTGTTT
>KV751379.1:2079302-2100007 GCA_001698575.1 Mola mola | reverse complement strand
GACAAAAAATAAGGCCATTTAATGTAGAATAAAACTTGAATAAAACATGATGAGCAGTGTTGGAACAAATGAGCAGGAGACCATCACTAACAAGTGAAAGTGAAGCCAAACCATATGTAGCTCCCTCTGGTGGTGGGCTGCAGTAAAGCTTCTAATCTCCTCCTCAATTTCATATGATCCTAAAATGGTATTAGGAAGTACTTATCTGTTTAGTTTCACTTATTCGATGCTTTAACAAACAAACAGGATGAAGTGTTATGATGGACAGCTGAGCTTGCTCACGACTGGTAGGAACTCGATACCACTGCTCTGCTGCCGGTCACTGCTGCACAGACTCTGGCATCAAATGACATCACCAACGCAAGATGGCAGCGCACATGTCCTGGAAAGTGTTGCTTAATTTTTGCAATATGGTAGGAAGTAGCAATGCGTCATTCATCTTCATTTTTAAATCAGTGTAGATGTTTGGCTTGTTTACGTTAACAAAACACAGACATTAGCAGTTAGCCAGGTCACAAAGAACACAAGTCTGTGAAGTATCCCCTTGTATACATTGTGGCAGCATATTTAATATAAAGTGTGATATCTTTTATCTATCTATATATCTTATCTATTCTTACTCTACACTGACTCATGTTCTTCACACAATGAGATGCTCTCTACAGAATCTCTCCATTTTTCATGTGTCTCTGCTCATTTATTGGGCTGTTCCCTTAATTGGTCATGAGTGCAGTTAATTAGTCATAAGATGATTACATATTTAGGGATGACCAGTGTGTGTCTGGGTGCTGACATACTGCTGGTGAGCTGTACTGTTACATTTCTCCAGGGCTGTTTCTTCTTTGTTTTGATTTATCCTGCTGTAAACACACATCCATCAGTGAGTATGAGGGCAACACATATCTTAATGGACATCTTTGCACCGTTCTTGCTGTCTCACGCAACAACACTAAATTTAATTAGCCTCCACAAACAGCTCATGGTTGACACAGTCCAAATTGTGTCCTTATCTTTGCAGCCGCATTTCATTTTTTTCATTTTTTCTTTTTCCACGAAGCTAGTTTTCACTTCTCGTGTACCGAAATGAATATTTGAAAAATCCACTGATACGCTGACTGCAGGAGAATAAATCTCCTTTCATCGACTTGGAGGAAAATTTCCTTCTGCGGTGTGAACAGGTTGGAAGTGTGAGGCGATAAATCTCATAGTGTCAGATGAGAAGTATATTCGGTTACAGGCTTCCAGTAGTTGAGTGAGCTCATCAAATCAAAGCTCCGCTGCCTAGAGACATGGATGGCTGGGTCATCCTGCCTGCTCCTAATTCTCAGCTTTGGATTTAACCCAAGTGGAGTACCAGACAAAATGAGTCTGCCTTATGACGCCTGGAGAGTCAAGCAAATCTCACAAAAGGTATCAAACGGGAATCACTTTAGTGTGATTGTGTGAACGTTGTGGGCTGAGACGTCCAGAAAATTCCATCTGAACCAAATCTACACTGACACCAGTCAGAGCGGTGAACATGTGGGACCAGCAGAAATGGGAGCTGACGTCTATTATGTCCAGTCTCAGCTCCAATTTTTTGTTTTTCTTTTGAGGTCATACATTGCTCCAGTCATTACAATCCTGTACTTTTCTAATAGTCAGCAAACCCGCCCACAGAAATAAATAGCTGGACCTCTCAAAACTTTCAGTAAATAGATCATCTTTATTCCTCTCGATCCATGTGTGTGTGTTAGCTTTCTCCTACACCAACTTGCATGTCGACTTTGTTACACTCTGTTTTCCTAACAGCTGCTGCAAGCTACTTCTTAGATAATAATGCTTCTCCCTGTATATCATTAGCCTCTTCAGCTAATCCGTACACATCTGACCATGTGGCCATCGCCATCTGCGGTGCACATCTGACTCTTTATGGTGAAAATTAAATACAATAATAGGACTTTTCATAACAAAACAATAGATTTTGAGCAAATGAACAAAAGAATAAATGTTGTTTTTTTTTTTAAATGATTGTTTTTAATAAGTAATGGTGAGTAGACTTTATGTTCTGTGAAAGTGCATTGATTCCCCTAAACACTAGCTGAGGTTTTATATGAAGTTCAGAGTCTCACTCTCGGTATTAGAGGAGCAACACATCTTCTGGGAGATGGTTAATAATTCAACTCTGAAGCGCATGTTGGTATTCGTGTTGTGTGTGAGTGTAGTAAAAAGCTTCATCATTTGAAAACTGCTTTGCTGAGCTTAATATAATATAATAATATACTTTACTGGAATGCTGCATCATGATAAATATTATCGTCAGGTTTGACGACAACAATATACTGTTATTTAGTTTACATTGTTTACATTAGAATGAATATGACTGTTGGCCACAAATTGTAGTTGCAGCAGTAAAATAGTGTAAGTGACAGAAACTTGTGCAGTTCTGCTGAGAGTTTACAAACAACAATATTACCTCATGCGAAATGTCTTTAATTTGAGTTTCTGTTGTACGAGCAGCATCATTCGGACCTACAAGGGTTGAACTGCAGGGAAATTGATTTCCTTCTCCTTCATTGCCACAACTCTGCCACAACATGAGATGACTCCTCTGCCCAACTTGAACGTGAGCTGCCACATGCTGTGCATCCTGCAGCGGGAGTCACAGTGTCCCTCGGACGGCATTCACTCTCGTCCGGAGTGTGACAGCGTAAAGAGACGGCCTGTGTCCTGACAGAGGACAGAGACACTGGGGCAAATGTATCCCCTCCACACGAACATGAGTCCACATGAATATTACAAGGGCTCTCGTGGCTGTAGCCTGGAAACCAGAGCAGGCCCAGCCTTAGCTCTCCGTGCAGCTGCACCGGCCCTCTTCAAGTGTTGCCTGGCAAACCGGAGCCCCGTCCTGGTGCATTAGTTCCCCACCCCCCAACCTCCCAGCTCAAAGTCCTCATCTTGGATAGCAATGTCTGACTTTAATCATGGGGGGAAACTCGAACTCCTGCTCACTTTGAGCTTCAGTGTTGTGCTGACAGCATGTGGAGCGTAAACAAAGCAAACAGCCCCCCTTTCACTGCTCCAAATACATCTTTATGACGCAAACGCACCATCATAAGTGGCGTCAGACTGTAAGCTAGAGTATTTCTCTGGTGTGTCTTATGAAATGGATTTATGAAACTGGAGTGACTTATCTTTTGAGCGCATGCTTCTTTGTAGCCAGACGCCCCTGAAATGTAACAGGAGACAGTGAAACACTGAGTGAGGCTGTGGCTGAACCTGGAGCTGTCCTTCCAGCACCATCACTCCTCCGGCTTGCCTTCAACACACACACCCTTCCACTCCAGCTGCGCCACAGAAAGCGCTGTGCGTCTGGCTCAAGGGTCTCGTGCAGCCGCTACGTCATGCACCGCTGTTTTTTAAGGCCATAAACCCTAAAACACCCTCGTCTTGTCCGACGCAGAGCTCCATCCTCACTACAACTCGGAGTGAGCGCTGCAACATGTTGCTTTAAACTTTATATTAAGGCTCGCGGCGCGGTGCAAATGTGCACGATGCGTGAATGTGAACATGTGCTCCTGCGCACAGGCCGTGTATTTATTGCCTGGAGAAAGTAAATCACGTCCTGTCGCCCAGCGGTGATAATCCCCACACTCACGCGCACCTGGGATCACAAAGGGTGATTTATGGTGCCGTGACGGACCGGGAGACACCGACAGAGATCCACACTTACCTATGGTGGTGATCACCGTGATGGCAAAGTAAAATGACCCTGCGAATTTCCACTGCACCCCGGCTCTGTGGGGCTCTGCCTCCATGATGATGCTCTCCAGCTTTCGGTAATCATCCTCGCTGATGTTGTATTTCCCCTGGAGACGCTTCTCTTCAGCTTCCAGCTGCTCTTTCTCCCGCATCTCGAAGTCGGACTCCAGGGCGTCAAAGACGGCGGCCCCGACGAGCAGGTACGTGAACGTGCAAATGATCAGGGAGAGGGTCCGCACGTTTTGCCGCTTCATGGCCAACAGGAAGCTGCGACCGAGGGGCTCATGTCCCCTCGGGTTCCCCGGGAAGGCGCAGCTCGCGTAGGGGAAGACGTGCGGACGGCGGCCGGAGGCGGAGGCGCAGAGAAGCGCGCTCCTGGGACGGTGGCCCGCGTCGGAGCAGAGGTGGAGAACCCCCGCCTTGTTGTGATCCCGATGACAGAAGCCCAGATCCTGCTCCTGGTTCGCGGAGAGGCACAAAAGACTGCTGGATCGCCTGGAACACGAGCCCTGCAGCCGAGAGACTCTGCGCAAGAGCTGCCCAAACCAAGTCCCCTCGGTGCGCAGTGCCATCAACAAGCTGCCTCCAAGATCGCCCGTTAGTCTTTACTCCCCTAAAGCTCTGAACAGGGCGCTGACCGTCCCCCCTTCCTCCGCCTGAAGCTCCACGCTCACTTTGTGTGCGATGGGATTTCAAATGTCCGACAACTCATCGTGCTCCCGCACAAGTTTCAGCTGAGCACCAACCTGTTCGCTGTCACCTGCTCAGCGCTCGTCCTCTCTCTCCCAGCCATCCCCCGCATCCAGGGCCACCCGGTCCCCGCGACCAGGCGGGGTCCTGACCACAAAGGAACGTCAGGTTACTCTCACGCGGGTCCAAACGCTTCACAGCCCAATTTCTCTCCTGGGTCAGATCACGGGGAATATTCCAAGCGACGTGGGGGCCCCCAAAACTTCCACCGTGGAGCTTTAATAAAGCGCGTGAGAGAGGAGACACTTCGCAGCAGCAGCAGCAGGGGACAGTTCAGCCGAGGTTGGAACCCATCCAGACTCTCTCTGCACCGCCGAGTCCGGCTGAGCTCTTTAGGAACACACGCAGTTTCCCCCCGCGTCGTTCACCCGCGCGTGTCACCAGCTGCCCACCAAAAGCTCCACATTTTATGTCTCCACACACTCCAGTCTCCTAATCGGTGGGCGTTGCTCCTCCTCGTCTCCGTGCGTCTTCTCCCACTCCAAGTGTCACGAAGCCGACTGATCCGGGCCTCCAGCCTCCTCCTGCTCCTCCCCGCCCGAACACACCGACGGTCGGTCGGTCGGTGGCGTCGGTGCGTTTCCGCTATCCGCGGTACTGACACACACAACCTCAAGGGCTGTCAAGGCACCACAGACACCTTTGGCTGATTCCCTCCATTCAGAGTGGAGGTGTAACGTGACAGCGAGGTGCTCGATTAGGATTCTGCAGCGACCCCAAAGCCAATTTTTGGGCCTTCATCGTTTTTAGTTTCCAGATAAACGACAGTGCTGCTGCTGCTGCTGCTGCTGCTGAAGCGTGTTCAGGCTCCAGGTCTGGAATTATTGAAGGTTTTTTGGGGGGTCTGCTGAAGCGTGTTCAGGCTCCAGGTCTGGAATTATTGAAGAGTTTGGGTTTTTTGGGGGGATTTCTGTTGCATTATTTGCAGTCAACCTGAATCTTTTTGCTTCAGTCATAGTTTAATAATAGTGGAAGGCAGTGGGTCATAATGATGGGAACAATGCAAACCACAGAGTCCTCGCTGACTTTTACACTCCTCTGTTGTTTGATGAGATATTAAGATTAGTTAGTGCCTCTGTATGAACTAAAATCATCCAGGTCAAAACATCAGCAATAAACAACTCGTCTACAGTATCACATGTGTGTGTGTGTGTGTGTTTGACTCAATAACTATATAAGAGACTGTATGAAATGAACATTTTTATAGAATAGATTTTACCTGCCTGTAACTAGAACCCAGACACAACCAGCTAATTGCAGAAGGGGCTTTGTTTCACAAAGCGTTCTGTTGTTGATAAAAGACAAACAGATGTGCGTAGATTTATAATATTAAGACTGATTTTACGCCCTCGTTTGCTGGTCTGCAGACTGAAGATGTGAGGATGGTGAAGATCAACAGACTGAGAGCCACACAAGAGCTACGAAGTGAACAGTGGTGAGAAAATATCCTGAACTGTTTTTATTCTGTTTGGAAAGTGTCAAACATACAAACCACGATCAACAAGAGAGGAAGAAGAAGAAAGACTCAGCCTTCATATGTATTCACACATACATATCTGTATATGTTTACACCTGGTAAAATGCATAAAGAAGAGCAAATAAATAGTCAAGCAGAAGAGAAAAATGCAAAGGAAAGTGACTAATTTACTTTCACACAGTGTCTTTGAAGGCATAAAAATGAATAAAATCATTGTATTGAAAAGAAAATCGTTTTAAAACCATTTTTAATGATCTTGAGAGGGTTTTTGGTAGTTGGCTAAGAAACTGAGTCCCGTCGAACACGCAACATACAGGTTTACTTCCACATTTAATTTAAACCTGAACCTGATACTGGTTGCCACAACTGGAAACAAATACTTCTACTCTGCGCTTATTAATATTCCCCCAAAATCCAATTTTTCCACTCTGAGCCAACCAATGTTGTGACGTGTGAGAAAGTGACGAAGGATGAACAGATCTGCTGGTTACGGTGAAGGCAACCTTGTGAGTCGAAGCAATGACTTCCGATTTGCTTTTCGTTTCAGTTGAGAGCCAAATGTAGATGTTAGCAGTCTATGAGAAACATTACGGGCTGAGCATCAAACCACATGTTTTTACTCGCCACGCCAGTATTTACTCGTATTCTACTTGAGTTTGTGTTGCTCCTTATCTTTGCTCATGAACATGGTCGCTTAGGATGGTGAAAAAGGTCATTTTGTTTGTGTTTCTGGGACGACTGGGGGCTGTAACTTTGATGTGATGTAAAAGCCCTCAGGGTAGGTCTTCTTCATGTTGCACACTGGAGGCCACAGTGACTCACTATGGCCCCAAGATGCACACGTGGTACGAGCTATCAATGCAGTACAAGACATTGACTTCTTGGGCTCCTTTTAAATGCTGATGTGCTGTTGCTGTTTAGCTCAATGGTGTGATTCCCTCTTCAGTCACTCTTTGGGACTTTGGGTTCAGATGTGTTGGTTTGAATAATAGATAATGTTGCGTTTTCTCTGTTTCGATTCCTACTTCTGTACGCTTTGAAATGGCCTGCCGCAAAGGAGGCAGCGATCCCGTTAATTTCATGGCTGAAATCAAACACGGCTGATTATCCACCTTCTCCCTGAGAACACACTCTTAATGTAAACACAAAAAGCAAGGAGCTCAACTTGGTAAGAAGCTGAGCGCACACAATATCCAGCACGTTTCATACAAACGCAACCATTTAGGAGTCTGAAAGGCTCTACTAATCGTCTGGATGTGTAGCTGGTCTATATTTAGCAACCCGTTCTCACATCTCGAGTTCCCCGCTCAGCCCACCTACAGAACTCTGAATGCATTTCAGGAGAAGCTCAGAGAGAAAAGTTTAATAATGGCAACAATCACCATGGTAATGACACCGAACTTACAGCACGATGCCTCGGCTTATCACTGAGGCCTGCACACAGACAGGCACGCTACCTTCCAATGTGAGCAAGACCGAGAGCGACAGCCGCACCAGGCTTGGAAAATCAGCAGCGATGACTGACAGCTGAGTGCCTCTTTCCTTAATCCCAGCCACAGTGCAGAGATCTGTACTGCGTGAGGCTGGCACACACAGCCCAGCCCTTCCTACCACTGTGAATACTGCTGCTGTTTGCTGGGGCTGTCACTAGTTATATTATCACCAGTTTAAAAGTCTGGAATATCACGTCAGCTGTACGTGACAATGCTTCTGGTGTGTCAGAATGAAGTAATAGTCGTATTTGTGGTGAAGAGAAAAGATTAGACGTTAAATAGATATATATGAACATGATTAATATAACGGTAAATGGCTATTTCTTAAGATGTAGTGGAGTAAAGGCATCCTGAACAGGTAACGATGTCACACTGCTTCTGTCTGTTGTTTTAGTGCATGTATGTGCGTGTGAGGTCCATTTCCAACAGGGTAGATGGTAAGAAATTATCTCCTGCATTTCAGGCTCTGCAGTAACACGACATTAACTCACATTTTGTCAGCGTTGCCTGATTTCTACAGTTGAATCAGGTTTTTAATAAGCATCCTTTTCAAAATACAACACAAAATGGCAGCCGACTCATAAATTCTCTCACTTTAAAGCTTAACAGTTAGTGGAGCTGAAAACATTTTAACACACTAATCAGCTGTGTAGTAACAACACTTGCCTAGTTTGATCAGTTTGATCGGACTTTCTCAAATTTCTCTCCACCTTTACACAGTGAATGATGTGTGTGAGATTAAAGAGATTTAATCAAACCTTCAGGGCAACTAGAGACCATTTTCATCATGGAGTTATTTATATATTGTAACAATCAGTCTATAAAATAGCAAATAAAAACTAAGAAAATACTAATCACAGCATTTTGCTCATTACATAGCTAGACCCTCTATTTACTATCCTGAATGACTAAGAAAACCAGCATATGTGTGACCTTTTGCTTTGCAAACGAATGAAAGCATTATTGGATAATCGAAACATCAGTCATGAAATTTAGTTCTAGATGACTTATCTTTGTAGCTCTGTTAGAGGATGAGAAAGTGCACAAAATAAGTGTGGATTTCACGAAGCTAAAAAGCTCAGGTGAGCTCAATGTCACCAAAACAAACTAAACTAAACAAAAAAAATCGAACGCTGAATTTTGTTTTCGCAGAGTGGCTGAAACATTAAAATATAGCTGGAAAATGTCAGCTGCTCGTTCCTCAACAATGTTTGGCAAAAGATTATAACAACAACATATTTGACAGCATTCCCAAACCCTTAAATCACATCTTGCAGTGTCACTAGTGTCTTCAGTGACCAGCACCAGCAAAAAACCTGACTTTCAGTGAGAAATGAGCTGTCAGGTTCATTTGAAGCCACAGCATTTTGTTGTTGTTGTTGTTGTTGTTGTTTTTTTTGTGGCTGTTAAATGCCAATAAATGCAGAGGTCATTATAAAACCATCACTGAAGTTGCCCTTAAGTCTGTAGATTGTTGAGCTGGTTTGTACAAAGTTGGCTGACAGCTGCTCGATGGCGAGTTTTGTTCAGCCTGTTTGTCTGTTTTTCTGTTTTTCTCTGGTTCTCTTGCTTTGTATGGCGACATCTCAGCTGTCCTTTTATTTCCACTCATTTCTTTTTACAGAGTTCCTCACAGTTCCCATCTACCAAATGCTTGTACGACCGTATCAAGCACAAGTTCATGATCTGATAATCAGGAAAAACAATAATTCAAATGAGATAGTTGTATTTTTATCTATAACCGTTTGGAAAAGCAGTGCAATAATGAATATTGTTGACTTAAAAAACAAAAAACAGAACACCCATGTTTATCCATTTCCTCACAGGCCTGCCCAAACATCTTTTTCTAATGATTCTATAAACATGACACAATCTTCTCTTCATAATTTAATTTTACTTTAATTCATTGTCAGCTATTGTATCATGTGACCCAACTTTCATATGTATGATGACAACTGAGCTGTCTCAGTGACAACTAAAAAAAAAAATGGCTGTCATTGGAGCTGTATTAAAACTTCTTATTTTTTCTATTTTTGAGTCCAATTTTTGATTGATTTTATTTGACAAATTAAAATACTATGCACAAATGTATATTTGCAGCACTAAAATTCATCAGGAGATCACAATAAAGTTGCAAGACTTATTTACATTGGGGTCCTTGACATTTAGACAGCAGGCAGGTAAGTGAAGAAGTGAACTTCCTTCTGTTGGGTTACATCTTGTGACCTCGGCGTCTCAAAAATAATCCAGCTACAGTCCTGGCTGATGTATATGATGAATTTAATTATTCAACCTCTGGGAGGGCTCTGAGAGTGAGTAAAAACAAACTTTACATTTGGTAAATGTAGATATACTATTTAGTTAGAAGGTTGTTTTTTTTTGTGTGTGTGTCACACAATCTTGTTAACATGCACTTACTGTTAAAGCATAAGTGAGATGATGATTAGGTGTAATTCAAAAGATAAACAGAAGAACAGATAGAAATTAATTAGAAATTGTTGACCGTGAAAGTTAATTCATGACATTTGTAGTGCAAAATAACACAAATAACTGAGATCAAAGTCTTCACCGCTGTGCCTGTGAGGTGCGACTGAGAGCATTTGAGAGAAAATAGTAAAGGTGCATGTTCTCAATTGTTCATTTCTTTCCATTTCACAGCAAATTCCTCCATAAGCCACAGTCACTTTCTAGACTTCAGGTTCAGTTTACTTCATGCCTTGGCAGATAGAATGGTAATCAAGTGGCAGAGTCACAGTGGATCAGCGAGCATGCAGTCGAAGAGGACTCCTGTGCGGTCTTCTGCCAGGTTTCCTCCCTGCAGTGCTGCAGGCGGCGCAGTGAAGGAGCAGCACAGGTGTCAAATCTCTCGTCTTCCCTCAGCACACACCCCAACATAAACCCCACTTCCACATCAAGCTTGCAGATATATATGAATGTACATGACTTACCACTTAATACTGAAAGAGGAGAGCAAGGGCTCTAATTGAGCTCTGGTTTCTTGGAGATTCATTTGCATGGATGTTTTTTCTCTTTAGTATGGAGTTAGACATCGCTCTGTCTCCAACAGAGCTCTGCTACTACACGAGGGCCTCTTTGTTTGCTCTTAAACAACTCATTTCCTTCACAGCTGCGGCCACCTAATATGAGGATGGGAGAAGAGATGCACCAGCACAGAGAGATCGGCCTATTATCGGCTGATTTCAATCAGAATTCAAGCTTTGCTGCAAGATGTCTGTGAAGATTCTCAGTCATCCAGGTCATGGTAGTGTTGTTTTTTCTTCTTCAACTGAACTGCTTGTAGTTTCTTAAAGACCTTTCACCTCTCATCCAAGAGGCTTCTTCAGTTCTAAATTTCTGTTAGGGAGTCCCCAGTATTTAACTTTGTGGAGGATCCTTCTTACTCAGGGTAGTGGGCAAAGGGTACAAAGCCCTAGCGCAAAAATACCTCCATCTAATATCACAATTGAAGAGAGGAAAGCCATAACCACACTTAACAAAGACAACAGCATCACTATTCTTCTGGCGGACAAGGGGAGATGTACAGTGGTACTCAACCAATCAGATTACCACTCCAAGATCACCACCTTGCTCAGCGATGACAACACCTTCGAGACACTGAAGCGTGACCCCACCAGTGGATACAAGAAAAAGGTCATCAACTGCCTACAACAATTGGAGAAGGAAGGAGTCATCAACCGTCCCACTTACTATAGACTGTATCAGGGAGATTGCACACCATGCATTTACGGCCTTCCCAAGAACCACAAGGAAGGAACCCCGTTAAGACCCATCGTCAGCAGCATCAACTCAGTTACTTATAACATCTCTAAACATCTCACAACTATAGTTTCATCGCTGGTTGGCAAAACTCCACACCACATCCAGAATTCTAATGACTTCACCAGCACAGTTCGGGACCTCAGGTTGGCACCAGAGGAAACCATGGTCTCCTTTGATGTCACCTCACTCTTTACATGCATACCCACATCCGAAGCGGTGGAAACCGTCCGAAAACGACGATCTCTAATTTGTTGGACCTATGCTTATCCTACTTCAAGTACAACGAATGTTTCTACAGACAGAAGCATGGCTGCACCATGGGCTCCCCAGTGTCTCCTATTGTGGCCAACCT
The DNA here is from genome assembly GCA_001698575.1 of Mola mola. Taxonomy (NCBI): domain Eukaryota; kingdom Metazoa; phylum Chordata; class Actinopteri; order Tetraodontiformes; family Molidae; genus Mola; species Mola mola. Next base: position 2,088,414 of record KV751379.1, on the reverse strand, counting down.
CTACATGGAGGAATTGGAAAGTAGGGCACTGAGCTCCTTCAAAAAAACCAACACCGAGCAATTGGTTCAGATATGTGGATGACACCTGCTTCAAGATTAAAATCCAAGAGGTAGAAGCCTTCACGGAACACCTTAACTCAGTAGACAGCAACATCAAATTCACAAGGGAGGACATGAAAGAGAACAGGCTGCCTTTCCTGGACTGTGCGTGCCATACACTTTGAGAAGGACGGAGGGCTCAACATTGAAGTCTACCGGAAACCTACTCACACAGACCAGTACCTGCTCTTCAACTCTCACCACCCTTTGGAACACAAGCTGGGAGTTATCAGAACCCTACATCACCAGGCTCAAAATGTTCCAACAAGGACAGAGGGGAAGTTTAAGGAACACAAACACATCAAGACAGCATTAAAAACCTGTGGATACCCTAACTGGGCGTATGTCAAATCCACTTAAGGGCTCCAGGAACAACACCAGTTTTGGAATCCCTCCACAGGAAACTTAACCACAGTTCCCACCTTGGCTCATGTGAAACCAGCGATTCACATGATGACCGGGGGGAGTGATTACCCATCTCATGGGGGATGGATCTGGGCCACACAGATTGGGGGCGGGGCTTTGTACCCTTCGTCCACTACCCTGAGTAAGAAGATTAAACAAGATTAAATACTGGGAACTCCCTACAAGAAATTTAGAACTGAAAAAGTCTCTTAGGTGAGAGGCAAAACGTCTTCAAGAAACGACAAAAAGTCCAGTTGCCTTCAGGAGAAACACCAAGACTTTGCTGCAAGTTAACTGCAGCTAATGTTGCGGTTTGGGTTTTCTGATAAGGAACTCTTTTTAAACTCATCACAACGTGTTAAGTGCCTCCTGGATGTCCTACTGGGACATGTAAAGTGTGGGGACACACAGATACTGTGTAATTCATGAGCATATTACCATAATTTTATGCACATTTTTTTTACTACACAAGTAAAAGGAATGTATTGGATACTTATATATACTGTAAGTCTCTGACACCAAATTTCACTTCAAGGGTAATTTCATTACTTTTAAACACAGAGATCAGCCGAATCTGAATCACTACGTAGCCTGTGAAAAGAGTTGGATAATGTCTTCTGTAACTTATTTACAAAAAGAATATCAGAAAGGCAGCATTAGAAACTGTAGGTGTGAAAACTATGAATCACTCAGTGTAAAATAAAGATCAATGAGAGCTTCCCAAAAGTTAACCCCACCTCCTCCATGTCAACAGATTAAATGCATTATACATCTTTATATACTTTTACAGCATAAATGAATTCTGGGAGTTTTCTGTAGGTTGTTTAGGTCTTATGGAGCAAGTTCTATACCCACTCAATACAAAATAGTCTTGGGTGCAGTGTCAGCTTTTTTATAATTAAGGCAATGTGCGAGAGACTCTGGTCATTTGCCAAGATGTGCTGTTCTCTTCGCACCGCCAACGATTGTCACAAAACTCTCTCTCCAGATATGAAACAAAAAGCCAAAAGTCACTCCCAGTTAAAATCCCGAAATGATTGATTGCATCTTGATGTTGAGAGAGTGGAGGCAAATTAATTATATCGTAACAATCCATAATGGATGTCCCAATACCACAATAATAAATAATGGCAGTGTGAGACTGTTTTTGTTGTTGAGCCAGAAACCAAGATATTTTGAGGGGATACTGTTTGATAAATGTTCCATTAAAAGTAAAAAATACTTTACTGATAGGCTACAACAGCATATATTTTGTTTTGATCTGAATTTAACAGTACTTCAAGATCCATTTAACTTTATACAGAATCAAAATTAGATCTGAAGTTTTGAACACCAAAAGGGCGCAGCTGTAAAAAAAAATCATATAATAAAGTAAAGTAGGTGTCGACTATTCATTCCTAAAAATGTAAATAAAAGTGGTCCTAGCCTAGAGCCCTGCAGCACATCTGTGTTAAAAGTAGACTGATGTTGACGTTTGTGAATTTCTTAAAAGTCTCATGACTGTCTGCAGTATAATTAAATGCTGTATTAAAAAAATCAAAGGCCAAATTTGGATCAGGAATTGGCATACTAAAGCCAAGTTGTATGGATACATGTGTGGATGCGCTGGGACACAGTATCTTTAATAAAGACAAAAACTACTTGTCCAGAGAAGTGCTTGAAATTTTTATATGATTCGTTCGTACATGGTTTGTTCACAAGCATTGAGCAGTGGTCTCTGTTACTGAAAACAGACTGAAAGATTAATAATTCTGTTGCTGTAATGACTTAAAATTAAGCATTTATTAAACAGTTAAAGTTAAAGTTCAGGGCCGGATATCAAATCTAATGCAGAACAGAGGGTGAATGGTAACGTGTCCAATAACGTGGTTTTCCAGTATCATGCATCAGCAAAGAATTCAGAAACAAAGATGATCAACTTTTGATAAAAATGGTAATGCCTCTTCCCTCAGTCTTTAATGAAGTAGTGAGGAGGGGAACATTGTATGTGCTGAATTCCTGAACAAGTTTGCATTCTGCTGAAAATGGTTTTGTATGTTTGCCCTGACGTAGTAGTTCTGAGAAGGGGTCCATGCCAGACTCAAGCCCTGTGTGGATGAGATGAATGTCTCTCACAAATGAGGAGAGGACAAACACCAAATTAGATTTACAAGGAGTCACCATTACTGAAAAGGCCGTTAGGAGGGTAAGTAAACAATATGCAGAACATATAATTTGCATTTGAGAAGTGAGTTCAGCTGAGGCCCACCCTCACATCAACTTCAGACAATCCACTTTTATTGTTGCAGGCGGTCTAGACACAGAGAGTTGCTTTTAATCTAACAATTTGACAAACACACAGACCCTCTATACTTAATCAAATAAATAAACAAGTAATTTAATATGTGTGAAGGGCGTGACTTTGAATTGGTTTGCGTTGTATGCATAGCTGATTAATGGGGTTCACTGATGTATTATTCACATACGTAAACTAACACATTTACTTTGGGTGGAAAAGTCATTTGTCTCTGAACTTCAATTGTGACCGTCATTAAAGAATCCTCACTGTAGTTAGAAAAAAAGCAGCTTTGTCATTTTTTGTGCTTTTAATACATTCAAAATGATTCACTTTTCTGAAATTCCTGATATTTAAGAGGACAGCAAAATGTAATCTACACAAGAAACAGTTTCCACTTTTCAATAAGTTAGGACAGTCAAACAAGTTTTTGATCTACAATCAATTGAATAAATGATATTTATCGCCAAATGTTCAAACTGATAACTTGTTTTGATTGTAAATAGTGGTATACACTCATTCTTAATTAGCAGGTGTATCTCATTCAGGCAAATTGTTGGAGTTAATTCAAACAGGAGACATCGCTGAAAGATAAACCATGACACTTGCTGACTTTCACTTCCTTTATGTCTCATTTGAATGAAGTGTGCTTAACAAGGAAATTTAGTCTGACATGGTTGCATTTTTTTGATGAGTAAGGAAAATGGCTGTAAGAATGTTTTATCTTTGAGATTTGGGAGTTTTCACCTATCAGACTAATTGCTAAACGCTTGTGGACCTTGGTAATCTCGCTGTTCTTATATATTTTTTAGCTGAAACCATCTTCAGTAGACATCTCTCTAACACAGCAGATCTTTTTGGCATAACATCAATATTGTTCATTCTCCTAAAATTGTTTTTTGAGCTTTATATACCAGCATTTAGCCATATTATAAAAACCTCACCTTTTTAAAACCGGAACACATCCTACTCAATCATGATAGCATTAGCTGTTACCCATGAACCAGTTTTCTAGATTAAGATTTTCACATCATCCCCAGCTTTTTTTTGGGGGGGATTCATGGTGTGATTTTGGTCAGGCAGCGCTACTTAAAAAAAGCTCTAGCCATGTCATACACTCCAAACATAGCAGCTGTACAGGTTAAATGAGATCAACAGTTTAAAATTCACAATAAAATCCCATTCAAAGCCACATGAAGCCCTCCGAGCTATTAACTGGTTGACCCCCAGTGCAACTGGAGGTAGTGAAAAATGTGTTCTGCACAATATTCAATGATGGAGTACGGATTGCTGTCCATCTAGAAACCCCTTCAGAGGAACAGCCAGAGGGCATAAGTAATGAAACAAGCAAATATCCCCTTCTTAAAAAAAAAAAATCCAGTTTCACTGCCATCAGTGAATAAATTGGATTCCTACAGTACCCAGAAACAACCCAATCTGGCACTGTCCAGCTGACAGTTTGAAAGGAGCTTTGTACACTTTAAACTTTGTTTGTTGATGAGTGGAAGTCATGATAGTATTAGTTGAAACTGGTTCATTCAAACGTAACCTCTGTAAACTAGTCTACTATATGCTGCACAGTGGGAAGCTCAGACATTGGAGTGACACAGCCACACATTTGAACCAGTTTCCCCAAAGGAAGATGAGTTAAGCTTACAAGTATATGCATCAGAATGGTAAGATTTGTTTTACGTTAAGCCCCACCCCCACAAACTCTCTGGATTGGTTCTTTGGATAAACGGCCCATCCTGTCAAAATTGTTTTTTGGAGATAATCGTTGATGGTCTGCAGACATCCTGCAGAAACCCTCTGTGGTGAGGTTGACTGCTTATTTCAGTCATGGTGTGTGTCTTAGAACATAAAACTCCACATGCATACGTTAATAAGGTGAAAAAAGCGACTTTTATCAGCAATCTTTAACAATATATTATTTGATTTTGGTACAAAATCGTTAATAATGCCAAGAGCATGAGTTTTTCCTTTTTAAAAAAACATTTATTTACAACAGTTATATGTCAGACCTAATGATAATTGAACACAATTTAATTAATCAGTTATTCAGTGGAGTGGCACAGAGGTAAAAGAAACTGTGCATACAGCAGTACAAATAAATATGCAAACATATAACTGGCTTTAGATTCAGGCTAATCACATTTCCAGTTTAGGTGTGCAGCTCCTGTTCAATAAAAGCTCTGAAGTCTTCTGTCCAGTGACAGTAATCTTTCCTATTTACTGTCAATAGAAATGCTGTTTTTGAAATATGAGGTAACAAAAGAAACCAATGAGTACATGGAACAGAGATTGAGAACTCACTGATGATCACTGTGTGACATGAGGACATTTGCATGAAAGAACTGGCGGTGGAAGCTTGGATAAATGATTACTTTATTATGTTGTGGCTAGTCTAGTGAGTAACTAACAGGCTGCTGTGAGCCAGTCAACACACATTTCCAGGTTAACATGTTTGCTAGGAATTAGCTGACTATGAGTTACCAAGCCAAGTAGCACAGCATTTATCAGAAAAGTTGGTTAGTTCCAGTGATGTGGTGATATGCTACAAAGTATCATGTCACAGTAGTAAAACCTTTCTCTGTTAGTATATCCCTGTTACTGTTGTTTCCAGGAATTGCAAATGTAGGCTCGTGGCCTATTCCAGACCCTGACTTCAGGGTATAAACTGCACCTTCATGCCTCCCTCTTAGGCAACTGGACAAACACATTGCAGTCCTGCTGATTACATCACAGAGTAGTTTTTATTTTTAGGTGTTTTTTGTTATTCTATTTTGTTGATTTAATGTTCTTCCTCAAAAGAATGAGTGAGGACCGTTGCCCAGCAGGCAGCTGAAAGGCAAAGAGAGACATCAGGCAAAACCAGCAACTATAGCCAGCACATTTCCAAATCTAACCAAGTAAATCATAGGTTTCTTTCTACTCTTTTCTGTTTTCCTTCTCTCTTTTTTTTTTTTTTTTTTAAATTTCAGGTGATTGCTGCAACAGGGAAAAGGCTAACCATCGAGACTTTGAAGAGTTTTATTAAGTTAAGTAAGTTGAATTAGTTTTTCAGTTTCAATGCAAACATACAGTAGTGTTCAAAATAATAGCAGTCCAATGTGACTAACCAGATTAATCACTGTTATTAGTATATTTTTTATTGCTACATGGCAAAGAAGTTACCAGTAGGTGCAGTAGATTCTCAGAAAACCAACAAGACCCAGCATTCATGATATGCACGCTCTTAAGGCTGTGCAATTGGGCAATTAGTTGAAAGGGGTGTGTTCAAAAAAATAGCAGTGTGGCATTCAATCAGTGAGGTCATCAATTTTGTGAAAAAACAGGTGTGAATCAGGTGGCCCCTATTTAAGGATGAAGCCAGCACTTGTTGAACATGCATTTCTCTTTGAAAGCCTGAGGAAAATGGGTCGTTCAAGACATTGTTCAGAAGAACAGCGTACTTTGATTAAAAAGTTGATTGGAGAGGGGAAAACTTATAAAGAGGTGCAAAAAATTATAGGCTGTTCAGCTAAAATGATCTCCAATGCCTTAAAATGGAGAGCAAAACCAGAGACACGTGGCAGAAAATGGAAGACAACCATCAAAATGGATCGAAGAATAACCAGAATGGCAAAGGCTCAGCCAATGATCAGCTCCAGGATGATCAAAGACAGTCTGGAGTTACCTGTAAGTACTGTGACAGTTAGAAGACGTCTGTGTGAAGCTAATCTATTTACAAGAATCCCCCGCAAAGTCCCTCTGTTAAAAAAAAGGCATGTGCAGAAGAGGTTACAATTTGCCAAAGAACACATCAACTGGCCTAAAGAGAAATGGAGGAACATTTTGTGGACTGATGAGAGTAAAGTTGTTCTTTTTGGGTCCAAGGGCCGCAGACAGTTTGTGAGACGACCCCCAAACTCTGAATTCAAGCCACAGTACACAGTGAAGACAGTGAAGCGTGGTGGTGCAAGCATCATGATATGGGCATGTTTCTCCTACTATGGCGTTGGGCCTATTTATCGCATACCAGGGATCATGGATCAGTTTGCATATGTCAAAATACTTGAAGAGGTCATGTTGCCTTATGCTGAGGAGGACATGCCCTTGAAATGGGTGTTTCAACAAGACGATGACCCCAAACACACTAGTAAACGAGCAAAATCTTGGTTCCAAACCAACAAAATTAATGTTATGGAGTGGCCAGCCCAATCCCCGAACCTTAATCCAATCAAGAACTTGTGGGGTGACATCAAAAATACTGTTTCTGAAGCAAAACCAAGAAATGTAAATGAATTGTGGAATGTTGTTAAAGAATCTTGGAGTGGAATAACAGCTGAAAGGTGCCACATGTTGGTTGACTCCATGCCACACAGATGTGAAGCAGTTATAAAAAACTGTGGTCATACAACTAAATATTAGTTTAGTGATTCACAGGATTGCTAAATCCTAGAAACAAAAAAGTTTGTACAAAATAGTTTTGAGTTTGTAAAGTCAACGGCAGACACTATTTTTTTGAACACACCCCTTTCAACTAATTGCCCAATTGCACAGCCTTAAGAGCATGCGTATCACGAATGCTGGGTCTTGTTGGTTTTCTGAGAATCTACTGCACCTACTGGTAAATTGTTTGCCATGTAGCAATAAAAAATATACTAAAAACCTGGATTAATCTGGTTAGTCACATTGGACTGCTATTATTTTGAACACTACTGTATATTTGCTATCTTGACATGAGGCTTTTTTGTTAGACTATAACCAAAGAAAGCAAACACGACTTGAGAACACATTCCAGCAGAAACAAAATTTCAATTCTTTTTATTTTTGGCAATGCAGTAGGTAACTCAGTAACGCAACAACATAACATAAGGAAATGCAACTTACTATGAAAACCATACTGAATCTTTTATACAGAATATTAGATCATTAGAGAGCACTTATGGTCTGGCTCCACTCCATCAAAGATCAGTACTACTAATGTCTGCTGCTGGTCAGTAGTGTCACAGCTAAACTCAAAATAAATATACTTTGCCACTTAGGATGTGTCCAGAAAGAAGCTAATTTCACCTCACATCACTTTCATGGTTTTTCGAACTGGTTTGTCTGTTCTGAATCCTACAAAAGCCAAATGAGAAGAGATTGGAAATGCTACATGGTGTATGCAGGAGTGTGTGCTCTGCACAGACTGATATCAAATCTCAACACGAGCTCCAGTTTGTGTGTTTTCCTTCCACTGTGTCTCTTCTTGGCTCTCGCCTCAGTGTAGTCATTGATTAGATTCAAACAGCCTGGGGACAGGCTGTGTTTTTTAGTTGAAAATAAGACCTGTGTGACAAAGCACCTGCACAACGGTGGCCTGCGACAGATCATTCAAGAAGATCCCCTCCCACTGCACACATGCACACATACAGTGACCTTTAACAAAATGATATTTACATGTGTGTATATACAGAGAAACTCAACAACAATCATTCTTCATCCAAAGCTAAAACAATGGGTCAGTGGATGCTCAGGCTCCGGCCTGTAGCGGGGCGTCCAGGGCTCGGATGTGGACGCTGGGCAAAGTGAACCATGCTAAAGGTAGCTCTCTTCCAGCACTGTCGTCCTGGAACTTGATATTCAGGTAGAAATCTCCAGTGTAGAGGAAGAGCAAGGCACCCACACAGACTGAGTTCTCTTTAGGTTTAACCTGACGAGGGCAAAGACAGACAGCAGTTAAAGTCATTAGCAGTCTGAAGTCTATACAGTCTACACACTGTCAGCCACAGGGATTCCAGCAGGAGAGAGTGTCTGATAGTTTGATAAAAACATGCAAAAAAGTTCAGAGTTTTCCTCTTTTAGCTGAGAACAATTCCCCAAATTAGGTTCTTTTGAACATTCATGAATGCGGGGAATTCTTTGTACAATTTTTCTGACATACGCTCTGTTGTTTTTCCATCGCCCTCAGCTTGTTCAACATTCAGGAGTCAAAATTTGTTACAGACACAGCCTCCCCTGAATGAACTTGTTTTTGTAATCTAAAAAAATTCTGTTGCCTGCTTTTCCGGAAATCTGAATGAAATATGCTAAAAGTATGTGATCCAGCAAAAAAGTCATGTCTACTCTTATTACAGCTATATTTATGCGTTTATCAATTTCACAAAAATAAAATCATCCATGATTACGTAACTTCTCAGTATTAAACTGTTGTAGAGAAACCACTCATCATTTTATTTATTTCAATTCTTTTTAAACATTGTGCTTCAAATATTTAAATGTAAACCAATCATGATCAGCAGTATTTTCAAATACACATTTTTTGGTTTAAATGGGCTAAAATGTGCAAAACACAACTACTAGTACTAC